>JACMZG010001893.1:30885712-30971920 GCA_018340805.1 Microvelia longipes | reverse complement strand
GGCTCAAGCTGACCATATTTAAGGTGGTCAAGGTGAAATCAAAGCAAGCTCGTCTCTCCGTGTGTCTCATAAACTGACCCAATGATTTTTTAATACCTTTTTTCATTTTATCATTTTAATTAATAAACAATATTAATAACTTTAATATGTTTGTATAAACTTTTTAATAAATTATTTATAACATAATTTGTTAAGTAAACATAAATATAATTTAAACATAACGTATAAAATATTACAATGACTTCGTAATTTTTCAAATCGAAAGAGATAAGTCCAAAAAATAGACCTAATATTGACCTAATATTGGTCAGTATTAAGTACTTGATTGTTCCCTAGATTCTTATCTAGGTTTGTCCATA
Organism: Microvelia longipes; assembly: GCA_018340805.1. NCBI lineage: Eukaryota > Metazoa > Arthropoda > Insecta > Hemiptera > Veliidae > Microvelia > Microvelia longipes. Next base: position 30,971,561 of record JACMZG010001893.1, on the reverse strand, counting down.
TTTTTCCCTTAAAATATTGCATGAGCTATAAACACAATTTTTATCTTTCGAGGGATTTTGAGGTGTCTGTAATTCTTTTTCTCCAGACAGTGTGTAATGTAAAGTTTATTGACTAGTTTTTAGGGTAGTAAAGAAGCACTTTTTCACCAAGGGGGAAAAAGTGTTTTCTATCAATGGGTTATTAGAACCAATTGTATCATTTTTTTAGGGGGGTGGTATTCTCTAAATTTATACAGGTTATACTGATTAATTTAGTAATTTCCCGGGGGGTGACACCTCTAAAATTTATAAGGATCGACCAACAATTTTTATTTATTAGCTCAAATTCTGTTTCAGGCCAAAAAAGTTGTTTGGAGCAATAAAATTTTTTTTTTGTAGCAGCACCCCAACATTTATAAGGGGGACCCGACCAAAAAAATGTATTGGGCTTTGAATCTGTTTCAGGTCAAAGAAGTAATTTGGAGTTAATAATTTTTTATTTTTTAAGGCAGCACCCCCCAAATTATGAAGGGGTCCGACCTAAAAAAAGTAGAATAAACGCAACAAAACGTATTAAATAAAATCACGTCTGGAGATAAAATCTTGTATGCCTTAGGAGTATAATTCTTATTTTTCTTCACAATGTACCTCCTCGGCTTCGTCTCGGAGTTAATAGTCATAACCTCCTCAGCTTTTGCCTTAGGAACCAATTAACTGCTCAGGGAATAATGCATTTCCCTTAGTGCATAAATAACTATTTTAAATGATATACATTAAGCGTGTAAGTAACTCAATATTGGCCTATGGCCATGTAAAACTAGGCCCTGGGGCTCAGGTTACACACAGGCAATTGGTCTTCACTTCTGCACTTTCGATTCTGCTACTTCTTTTTATCAAAGTGAACATTTATAAAACATATCGATAAATATTGACAAATTGGTAGAAAACCAAAACAACACATAATCAGGTTATATTTAACTTTACAATATCTAATGCCATGAAATATTGTGATAATGTATTATATTTACATATTCACATTATTATACAATTACAACATAGAACATGTCTTAGTGATGTAACTTACAATGTTAGATTTAAAGCATTTAGATAAACAGTGACTCATTCAGCTCTTTTAGTGCCTTATGTTGCACAAAGGCTTTTTTATTTCACAGAAAATTAAATTTAGGTATTTAATAATATTTATTATTTATGTTACACTATTTTTTATTTTAAAATATTCCGTTTGTTGATGTTGCAAACTCATTTACATTGTTGAATCTCATTAATTTTTTTTGGCATTATTTGTGCCATGTAAGCAATTAAATACTTAGGCATTTATTAGCTAAAAGAGCTATAATGTACAGTGCTGTCAATGACATTAATAGGCTCAAAAAATAGGTTTGCAGTAGGTTAGCATCTAATGTATATGGGGTCCTTGGATATGAACAAAGCATATCAAATATTATTTAAAACGAGAGTTGTAAAAAGTGAGGGTCAATCATAAAGATGTATTAATAGAGGCAGTCATCAGGTTTATAATGAATGACTAATTCTATAAACCAAACACATCGTGAATGATTATACCTATATTCCTCCCAGTCTGAGGTTTATAACCTAAAACTAAAGTATATATAAACCAAATAGGGTAACTCCTATACAAACTGTGTGAAAAATTTCAGATGATGTGATCAGCTGATAGCTGGCACAAAAATAAAAAATAGCTAAAATTGAAATAACTGCGCTTGCGCCTTTTAGGATTTACGTTTTTTTACTTAATTTTATTGGCAACCTGATAACATTAGGTGAGGTTTTACTTTTTATCGTGTTTTCGTTCTGTAATTTGTACGTGTGATAGTTTTGTATTAAATTCTGTGAAACAATTGTTACAATGATTTAGTTAAAGAAAAAGAAAAAGTTAGTAAAGGTAAATCACATATTTTTATTGATTTTGAATAACATTACAGACAACAGCCTTAAATATAAGTTAAAATTACGATTGCTTTTATTATATTCAAACATTTTTGTTTTAAAGGTTTTAATTACTAATTAAAATTAATATTTGAAGGGGAAAGACTATTAATATCACTCGTAAAAAAGTCTAAGTTAAGAAGTGCACACGAAAAAAAGTCCAAGTTGCCGCTCGTTGGAAGTAATTAAACAAACCAAGTATTTAAAGATTTACACTTAAACCTTTATTGGATGTGACAAAACGTATTTCTAAAAGTAATTATTAACATTTTATATTAAAATGTACAAATAAATGCAAGTTTGTTACATTTACTTGGGTAAAACAAAATGGCCGCGTCCATGAGAAAATTTGAGGCAACTCCCTGGTGGACAAAATGTAAACTACATGCCAGGTTTGACAGAAATCGCTTTTGTTTCCCTACTTGGTTTATATATTACTTTACCTAAAACTAACTGCTTTATTTAATGAATTGTTTTTAATAAAATATTAACATGTTCTGTTAGTTGTCAAGGGTGCCATTTATCACTTAAAACTAATTCCACATTTTATATAAAAAATTAAACACTATAATTTTTTAAAGACATGTTTTAATTATACCTTGTTTAATAACACAATATATTATTATTATATTATATATCATAATATAATACAATATATTATATTGTGATATTAGACAAATAATTTTAATTATTCTTTAAAAAGAATAATTGTTGATAATAATTGACATTTTTTCTTTTAAAGACAACATGTTTTTAAAAAATTATAGTTCTTTTTCTTATATAAAATGTAGAATTATCACAAAATCTTGGTTGAAACAACTTTGTTAAAACTAATTACATTAAACAAAATGTCGATCGTAAATATATAATAGATTCTGTTGGCCGACTGTTTTAACACATTAAACTAAGTACATAAAATAAATAATCTACCGTAACGAATGAATAGATTCTGTTGGTCAACTGTCATTTAATTCATTAAACTAATAACATACAACAAATAATGTATTGAAACGATTATATATTCTGTTCGTCGACTGTCTGTAGACTTTTGTCGATACGTGTGACAATACAATACCTTAAACTAATTACATAAAACAACAAAAAGATACAAATAAAAAGTTCTCGAAATTTGGTATCCGTTAAGTGTGACATCAACTCCCTGGTACTAGTTTTATCCAATAAGTAGTCAATCATAAAAGAATATTGAATTTTCTTGTTCGTCAGGCGAGCCAATAATAACGGAAAACTAATTATATATAACAAAGATTTAATAATACATGTTGATCAGATTGCGATGGTCGCCTAGTATGATATTAACTACCTAAAAGTAATTTGATAAAACTACGATTCTGGTTGTCACGTCAAGTGTATGAAAGGTTAATAAATAAGTATTATTTGCAATAAACTAAGTCTAGGGTGAAAGACAAGTTGATTCCGTCGTTAAAGTATTAATTACCTAAAATTCGTCTAATTAATCAAACCCTTAGTAAAGAAAATGAATGTCCTTAGTTATCAAGTATTGGGTGAGTTCTGACTTACAAATATTTGTGTAAAACAATTTCATTATAAATGATGATAAGATCCGTTGGTTGTGAAATATGGCATGGACTGCCTGAAACTTTTTTGAAAGTCTGTTATAAAATAAAACTAAATATTTATGGATCAAAGGAGTAAAGAATGATATTATTTCCCAGAGCAATTAGTTGCTTCCTAAGGAGGAAGACGAGGGAACAAATGAATTTGACTCTCAAGGCATAGCTGAGGAAGTTATGACAGTTAACTCACGTGGGGATAGTAAATCTAAGGAAGGTAATTATTGCGAGGGAAACATTTCATTTTCTCCCGTGGTACCTACTAGATTTGATGTCTAGACGTTGACGTGATTTAATTATTGTTATATTATGATTTTCATACGTTTTGTTTGATTTAGTTTTTTATTTTATGGTCAGGCCTCCTAATAATTTTGGAGGTGGCTTTCCCAAAAAATAATAATTATTGCAATATTATACAATATTGCTCCAGACGACTCCTTTTGGCCTGAAACGGATGTTTAAAATGGATGTACAAAATAGTTTTTATTACCGAGGGAGAAAAAGTAACTTTTTGGTCCCCACGGAGTAAAAAATAAATTTTTCATGTCTATAAAGAGCTTCTTTAATCCTAAAAAAACTAGCCATTAAACTTTATACTTACTTCGTTCACACGCGGGGTTCGGCTCAATCCCCACCTTTTTTACCTATAATTTAGAGAGTTTCAGGGTTTAAACCCCATGTTCAATATCGTCGACAATGTGTTCGACCCTCACGGCAACTGGTGGGGGGGGGGTTGAATCCTAGGGGGTTCAACGCGTGGTTAACCCCCTACTAATCCTGCGTGTGAACAAAGTAATTATTCACCGTCTGGAGATAATTTAATTTTCTTTATCTCCAGTGTGACAACCATTAATGATTATAAGCTATTATACAACAAAGTCCATTACAAAAAATAAACTGTTTCCATTGGTCTTATGTCATTTTTTTTACTTAAAACTTAATTATATAAAAATGATTCGATCTTAATATACTAAGTAACGATACTTTTATTATATTTTTATATATAAAAAACATTTAATAGAATTAATTTGGCACTACATACATTTTTTTTATTGAGGTACATAAATGAAAATTAAATAGTGTACCACTTGAAACAAGTGTTACACTTGTTTACAAGTGTAACAAATAAGTTATGTTACACTCCTTTGGCTCTTTTGTCCAAAGGAAATTCGCTAAAAATACTTTATGTCGCTATTTTGATGTCTATGGACCTTAGTTAATTAAGGTCAGATTTTGACCTTAGTTAACGTATGTCGTCAGATCCCAGGTCTGAATGTTTCAATCTGCCATATTAGATTTGGCATCGGTAAAGATCTCTTTAAATATGAGTAATGGTCCAGACTGTTTATTCCAAAGATATATATTGGACATCATAATAATAAGTAACAGCGTCCTCCGTAGTAAAGGTCTTTAACGCGTCAGTATTTATACACAGGCCTTTGACTCACGGAGGTCTGGGGGGTTCGCATCTCAAGTTACGCTCTCAGTTTATATGGGATTATTATTACGCGGGGTTTGGCAGGGGGTTTTAACTCAAATGTCCACACGGTATTTTCCAACCTATAGTTTAGACTCTACCTGATAAAAAATGAGTTTAAAAGTTGAACCTAACGGTTCGAAATACTATCAAAGCGTAATGGTTCCTGCAGGGGTTATTCCTGATGAGCCGAAAATCTAAATGGCCAATTATATTATATAATAATTATAATATGTTTATAACATTGTACAGGGGTGGAACATTGCAGATGCACATACATTAAATCCTTAAAAATCGGTAACGGGGTACCTCGGACATTTTCCTCATACTCGGATTCGCTCGCTTCCTTACTTCGGACTCGCTACGCTATCCTCATACTTCGGACTCGCTACGCTTCTCATTTACTTCGGATCGCTTGGCTCTCTAGGATATACTAGTCGTTAAATATACTGCCACACCTCGTTCGGACTGGCTTTGCTCGTCCTCAGCTAGAAAATACATACATACAGACAGACAACTTTGTTAAAACCACTCAAGGTCTTAAACGCCTGAAACGGATAATTTAGGTGACAATCCGGTTTCTATTTATTTGGCTAACTCAATACTTTTCCATTTCCTACGATTAAATAAGGAATGTTTAAATTAATAGTACAACGGTGATTTTATTGTAAATAAATAACAAAAATAATAACATTTTAACTTACTTATGAGTAATTGAATAAGTTATAAGGTATTTAGAATTATTAGTCTGTTATAATATCATACTTAATTTAATAATACTCTTCTTATATTATTAAATTGAGTATAAATTATATATTATCTTATAAATATTCTTATGTATAAATTGAGTACTTATACATAAGTACTTAATTTTTTATTAAAATACTTCGTTTTATAATACTTAATAAACAGAAAGTTGAACTTTATGTTGCCACTTTGAAATACTGAGTCGTCTTAATTAAATGTATTTTTTTTTTTAAACTTAAATTGGTATAATGAGATAAAAATATTATTGAGTAGTTTAGTATTATTTTACAACTTATAGCATTATTTATATAAAACAGTTATATGAGGAATTTTCACATTATGTTTTCAATTGATTACAATCAGATATAATACAATTTAAGATTTTTTTACAATGATGTCACCGTCGTATCAAACTTAGAGTAACGTATCGAATTAAAGCACGCCCGAGCATGGTGTTTAAGTTGCATTATCTTTCACCTGATAATGATAAGGACGATCGCGATAGCTACTAAATATATCGATTTCCGACTAATCGATGATTTAGAAGGTAAAGCGTCCCAATTATCTCTGGTCAAGTCTTCTGAACATCTTCCTAATGTTTTCAAGTTCACTGCACTTATTGGTTTACCGTTGTAGAAAAAAGGTGAAATACAAAAATTCTTGGCACTAAACTCCGATGTGGAACCGTTGGCTAAAGGTCCTTCGATTAAAACGTGTAAATGGCAGTCGCAAGGGAAGTGGTTTGAGGTCACGTTCAACGCTTCTACTCCTTCTAGAACTATGGCACCCGGTAGAGGGTTTTCTAACAGATGATTACCTTGGAGTCTCAGAATTTTCACTTTGGCTTCTTGTAGTATGTACATTTCCTGAATAGAATCGATTTTATTGTTTAAAAGATTTATACTGTTTATGTACTGCATACCTTGGAAAGCGTTCGGTTTGATGACGCCTAAATCGGATTCTTGGATGGATAAGACGTGGACGTGTGTCAAACCTCTGAACGTGTGTGCTTTGAGAGCTGTAAGATCCATGAAAGAAAGTTTGATCAGACCGACGGAATCTAATCCCATGAACGCGTCCGGTTCAATATTTTTGATTCCCGAAGGTAAAATCAAATGTTCGACGTTCGTAAGACCGGAAAAGGCCGAAGTTTCTATTTTATGAAGTGGATTACTGTTAAGGAGTAGCAATCTTACATTGGACGTCCCTGCGAAAGCGTATCCTTCTATCTTATGAATCTTATTGTGCCCCAGATAGGCAGTTATATTTGTAAGGCTGCAATGCAAATTGAGTAATTACAGTGAGGGGAGTATGTTGTATAGAAATTCTCTCAGCCTTGGTAGGCCTCTAAAAGCGAATGGTCTAATGACCGTTATGTTGTTTCCGTCCAAACTCAACTTTCTTAAATTGCGTAAACCATTAAATGCATCGCTTCTGATCAGTGGAAAGTAGTTCTTGGTGAGACTCAGGTGCTCGACGTGGTCGGAAGAGCTGTTACAGGATATCAGTAAGCCCACCTGTGTTACACAGCACCTGCAATACATACATGACATGAGCTATATGAGTAACACGACATGAGCTGTACGAGTTATGACTGAGCTATATAAGTAACATAGTATAGTAACACGATGGCTATATGAGTAACTGACAAGAACTAGATGAGTAACACGACATGAGCCGTACGAGTTATGACATGAGCTATATAAGTAACATGAAATGAGCTATATGAGTAACATGATATGAACTGTACGAGTTATGACATGAGCTATATAAGTAACATGACATGAGCTATATGAGAAAACATGACATGAGCTGTACGAGTTATGACATGAGTAAATAAGTAAATGACATGAGCGTATATAAGTAACATGACATGAGCTTATGAGTAACATGACATGAACTAGATGAGTACACGACGATGAGCGTACGAGTTATGACATGAGCGATGAAGTAAGTAACATGACATGAGCTATTAAGTAAATGACATGAGCTATATAGTAATGACATGAGTATATGCGAAACATGACATGAGCTATATGGTAATGGCATGAGCTATATAAGTTATGGCATGAGGTAGTATGAGTAACATGACATGAGTTACATGGCATGAGCTTTGCATTAACATGACTTAAGATGGCTAGTAACATGCTTTGCATAATTTCTAAACTGTTTGCTTTATTATTTTAATTAGTAGTGGATATTAACTACTAATTATTTAGAACTATTCATTAAATTATTAAATTACATATTTATCCACCATAAATTAGATGAAGATTATACAACGAAGCAATATATCTTATACTCTAATCTGCTCTTAACATATTAGAATTACCTTAAGTTTAAACGCAAGCTTAAAGATAATGAATAAGTTAACTTTTGATTTATAACTTTATAAAAACATAAGTCGAACTCAATCTTAAGTAACATGATAGTACATAAAACCAATACCCAAACTCCACCTATCCAACCATTCATTTTCTTAAAAAGTTTGCTTTTGTGCAATATTTAGGATAAATATAAAATTTTAAAACAACTTAAAGGTGTAAGAAAAAAGAGATAGGTGAAAAAGGAAAGTTAATTGTATTTTTATGGTATAAGGAACTGTATTCAGGTAAATAGTATAAGAAAAGACAACGTGTCTAGAAAGGAAAATATGTCAGACCCGAGCTCCGGTTTCTTCTTTATAACACTTGACGCTATTTCATCTGTGTCCGTATACTCGTACACTTTATTTCTATTTCTTACATCAAAAATAAAAATGGGTGACTTAACAAGCATATAAACTGTTTAGTAAAACAAATCAAATGGTCCAAGAGCCGGACCTAAAAAAATGTTACTATTTTTGTACTACTTCAAACCTTTTCTTAAAATATACTTTCAATTATGAAAAAAATCGCACATATAGACGCTCGACAGAAGTATAAGGGTTTCGAATTTATCTTCGAAACCCTAAAAACATAGTCTGCCTATCCAGAGTGCAGCGCTTTATATGATTTCGCATGCTCAAAATATCATAAAATCGCATAAAGTTCAGTTTTCTTGAAATAAGTGGTTCCCTCTGGGTCGTGTGCAAAACATGAAGAGAACATTTTTTCAAATGTGATAAAAGCGGATGACTACAGCCAAAGTTATGGCTCCTTCAAAATCACCAAAAATGGTGAATTTATGCTGTCAGCGAATTTCTTTTTATAAAAACAGTGTCTTTTTTGTGAATTTTTTTGGCAATTTAACAATTTTTTACCTTTAGTTTTAGTCATTCGATTTTGACGAAGAAACACTTGTTGTATAAGCAAACTTTATCAGCTTTAAATAATGTGTTTCTTCATGTTTTGCACCGACCTACAGGGGAACACTTATTGCAAGAAAACTGGAATTTGTGCAATTTTCTAATATTTTGAGCGAACGTATTCATATGAAGGGCTCCGCTGGATAGGCAGACTATGATTTTCCTTCATAATTAAAAGTATATTTTCAGTAAAATTTGGTTTGAAGTAGAACAAATGAGACATTGGACTAAAGAATATATCTTAACGAAAAGTATTATTAATGTAATTAATGGATATTTTACATTGAAACAAGACCAAAAGAAGGGAAATTATAAAAGGACAGTTTACATCGTATATAATTTTCTGCTTTTCCTCATATATATGGTTAGTATAAACTGGGATTTCACACACACACACACACACACACACACACACACACACACACACTAACAGACAAAACACATGAAACTGTTTATTCTGGTGAAATCCCGGATTGGGATTCGAGTAAGTATATTGTTCGAATTTATTACTCTTGCAATACACCTTCTGTACAAATGAGGAAAATAAAGTGAAGATCCAATGAAAATACGCGCAGCGTGCAACATTTCACATGCATTAACATTAAAACCTTAAAAATTTTGGAAGAAAGTGTCCCAGACTTTCGAAAAATGATTCTTACCCTCTGTAAGTAGACCGTAGGAGTTCAAATTTATCATTCTATATTTTTTATCTTTTACACAGTTATGGTATCTCTGTTATATTACGAACATGGTATCCGTTGACAGCTGGGTTAAATCACATTACGTTGACAGCATCACAGTGGTTAAATCGTTGACAGCGATGGAGCTTAAAAATCCGTTGAAATCAATCGTTTAAACAGCGATGGAGCTTAAAATCACAGTGGTTAAATCCGTTGACAGCGATGGAGCTTAAAATCACAGTGGTTAAATCCGTGTTGACAGCGATGGAGCTTAAAATCACAGGTGGTTAAATCCGTTGACAGCGATGGAGCTTAAAATCACAGTGGTTAAATCCGTTGACAGCGATGGAGCTTAAAATCACAGTGGTTAAATCCGTTGAGAAAATAATGCGATGGAGCAAATGAGGTTATTCATTGATATTAAACCTCGCCCTTAATTTAAATCAAGGCAACCTTATTGGTTCCTTAACAATATTTTGCCACCCTGTCAACTGATTTTACCCATGTGTCGCACTATACCGCTATGTTTAATATCAATATCATCAAATTCTTGAATATTTACACTAAGTGATGTTTGACATATAATATAATATATGTAAAAAATCAGGTACGGGATACGTCGGTACTTTTCTTCATCACGAATTTGCTACGCTCATCCTCTTTCATTGAACTCGCTTCGCTCGTCTACTTTAACTTCGGACTACAATTTAAACTGAAACACGTCTTCGGACTTACTATCCTCGTCATCAGATAGAAAATTCATCTGTCTCATTCCCAGTTGACACCCATCCAGGCACTGACCACGCTTAATGCTAATTTACGTACCTGAACCGAAAAACTAATTTATATACTTGTCATATAAATACAAAACTTAGTGTACTTATTTATTAAGTAATGGTATACACTCATACTGAATGAAGGATTTGTTTAATTACATCCTGATTTTTTACAACAAGTCATTTAGTTAAAACTGATCTAATGCTGATAATAAAATGAAACTTGGCACATGTTTTAATCTCATACATGGCTACATGCGTGCTAAATCTGAATCCGATCGTATTAAACTTCAGCGTTTTATGATTTTTTGAAATATTTGCTGAGTCAGTATTACAGGTTATTGACGTCATAAAAAATATACGGATAGCACTAAAACCCGGACCCCGGACTGCTCCTAAATACTGATTATTGTACATCATTCCGGTGGCATACCAGTTTTGGATTTTTTCCAAACACTATACATTTCCTATATATCTACGGTATAAATTATGAAAAGTAAAAATACTTCATTTTTACGGATTCGATCATACATCTATAAAATAAATATTTTATACAATTGCTCGGTGAAAAAGTACGGGAATCTGGTGATATTGGTATTGAACGTCAAAGGACTTAAATAAGTTTCAAACAGTTGATATTATGATATGCTTTATCATTCAAATTTATCAAAAGTTATAATATAAGATGAAGATTTAGGAACACAACCGCGGAAGCCTACGCAGTTTATTAGTTATAATATAATTACCATATCTGTAATTGCTACCAAAAAACAATTATAAATTAGAACTCGCACAAGTCAACTTGCAGGTAACAGAAACAATTTTGAAAGCCTAGGACTACGTTTTCCCATACTTTTAGGATTTAATGTTGATGCACCTGAAATTTCCCACTCTGTACAAGATTCGTTATTTTGCAAAAATAATAAATTTTAATAAAACCATAATACAACTACTATAGGATCATGAAAGCTGAAGAATTTATAAACGATGTAAGTTTAAGACAATACGCGCTACTAACGACAACAAACAACACTCATAACACAAATAGAAATATTTACCTGAGTCTGTGACAAGCAAATGCACTGCAAAGGGCAAGGTATGGGGGCGTTGGCTGTCACACTGCCTCCTTCTACTGCTATCCATTGAAATAAATATACTATTAATACTAACTTTAAACAATTATAACTAACAATATTAAACAATTTACTAAATTTCTCACTAAAAGTACTTTTTTGTCTAACTTTAAAATTCTTAAATATTTTAGCATCATAATTTAAATATTTTTTAAATACTTGCGAACTAAGTAAATGTCGATGACCATTTTTAAAATGGGTAACTTTTTTAAATAATCTTAAATCGATATTCATTTATTTCTATTAAACTTTAAATCATTTGCAATCAATATTTTTTTTAAATTAATACTTTTTATTCATTTCTTAATATAATATTCTAATGAATCTAATACATAATAAATAGTTATTAATTATTATACGTTTTTTAACATACAATTAGATGTATGACATATTTGATTTTAATGCTGTTAGGATTAATTTATACTTTATGCATTTAAAAAAATAAAAATGGTAAAAAGTTTTACTTTAAAATATTTTTTCCATTGGTGTCCGTTACTTGCTAATTTGGAAATTTATCCCAACCTGAAACAGAGATATAAAAAGTATTTTAGAGAGTAAATAATATTGTAACTCGTCAAGGATGTAACACATTTGCTGGTACCATTTCAGGTAGTAGTGGCAGAGTAACAATCTAAGAGTAAAATTGGAGAAATCTTATTTAAGATATAATGTTAAATATAATTAGAGCGTAACAGCCCAAGAGCCGGACCTGAAAAAATTTGACTCATTTTATTCTTCTTAGAACCAAATGTTTCTGATTTTATGAAGAATTCCAGAATTTATGAAGAAAAATTTCATTGTTTTGTAATTATGAAGAATCAATTACAAGAAAAATTTAGTCTGCCAATCCAGAGAGGAGCCTTTCACATTGCGCATGCTCAAAATTTTATAAAATCGCACAAATTCCAGTTTTCTTGTAATAAATGGTTCCCTGTGGATGATGTGTAAAACATGAAGATAGCATTTTTTAAAGGTGATAAAATTTTCTATAAAACGATTGATTTATCATCAAAAGCGGATAACTACAGCCAAAGTTATGGCTCTTTCAAAAACACCAAAAAATAGTTAATTTATACTGCCAGTGAATTTCTTTGAAAAAATAGTAACTTTTTGTGCATTTTTTTGGCAATTTAATTAAGTTTATACTTTTAGTTGTAGTTATCCGATTTTGACAAAGAAACACTTGTTTTATAGGAAACTTTATCAACTTTAAATAATGTTCTCTTCATGTTTTACACACGACCTACACGGAACTAATTGCAAGAAAACTGGGATCAGATTTCTATTTGAGATCGACAGAAAAGTTGCTTTATTATTTACTACAAATATCAAATTGAGCAACAGAATGTCGTCCTAAGTGAGTTTGCTTATAAGATAATTGCCCTTGTGAACCACAAGGCTAGGAAATCCGATTACAACAGATTACTTATTGAAATTATGAAATACCCATTTTACTTTCTATTGTAGGCAACAACATAACAATATTTTAATTTTTTAAATTCATATTTTAAACCTTTTTACGTTTACCCCTTGATATTTTTTTGTTAAATTGGTTAGTGCATTCATTATAATATAACCTCCATTTCAAAATAATACAGTTTATAAGAAGGTACTTTATTTCAAGTTGAAAAAATAATAGTCAAGTAGGTTAAGAAATGATATTCTGTGAAGAGGTTTCAACTCATTACATTCTTGAGTTAATACCAAGTAAAGGAGAAGAATTCTGTTCCAGAATCCCCTTTTCTGTTCTAGAAAATCTCCCTTTTTCTCTACTACTTATACAATTATCGTTTAAAATACGGAAAATTGCCAACAATAAGATGTAATATTCACCCCTATTTCCTTATTTTTCTTTTTTTAAATTATGTTTTGTAAAAATTAATAATTTTGAAACATTACCCTTATTCTGGTAAAAGAGAGATAAACAAGTTCGCCAGCAAAAGAATGACCTTAGATCTTTTGTAGTTTTAATCTAAATGTTTCATTGAGAAGATGCATTGTCATTTATAAATTTATTTCTATTAATTAATGAGTTTGTTCACCCGAAAGACATAAAAATGTATCACCTATAGACGGTATGTAATGTGACATTGAGTTTAAAAGAGAAATTTAAAGAGTAAAAATAGTGTTTTTTGGGAGCCCAAAATTTGTGTAATAAGCAGTATTTTTCCATTTCTATAAATAAGGAAAAGTACAAATACATAAGTTCCCTATGCTTTCTCCTTATGCGCCAGCGTATTGCTTAAGACACGAGCGTAATAGCATAATACGTAATAATAGCATGCTACTCCTTTGGTGCACAAATGACTATTATTTTTTTGCTCTGCTAGTTAATAAAGATATACTTTCAGCCATCAATTCTGTTAAATTAATTATTGGTTTTTCATTCTACGCATTGTTTGTTAGAGAATTCTAAAGGTAACTCGTAATCCAGATGCCCTAAACTACAGAGTTTTCTAAGACTAAGGTGTTAAATGGCAGTGAGTAGACCAACAAGCCTTTATACATTGCTCAGTTTGATCAAGCATTGCAAACAGGTTCTAATACTAAAAATATATTTATATATGGTTAGACGTCTATAGCAGATGGCCACAGACACGTTTTTAACTCAAATCGAAGAAAATCTTTTTATCCAATTATCATATAATATGTCCCTATAAATCATTCAATTTCTTTTTAGGGATATCAATATGTTTTCACTTTATCCTCAATTTTTCTTAAAAGAAAATTTTGAAGCAACATATGTGAGCTTCATTTTGTGTTAAGGTCGATTTTTCGGTTATCTAGAGTAGTTCACATAGAGTATACAGGTGAACTTAAAAAAATAATTGTTTTTTTGCGTATTTTTCTAAAATTAATTTTATTTAAAATATTTGAAAAGTATAAAAAAAATTATGACGTCATTAACCTATAATAATCGCTCAGCTAAAAATTCGAAAAATCTTAAAACACGACAAAATTTTGCGATCAATTTTTAAGGCCTCGTGAGTGGTTTTTGCAAAGTTGTCTGTCTGTATAAGTGTCTGTGTGTGTGTCTCTTATCGTCGTAACTCCTAGTGTAGAGAGTTATAAATAAATAAGCTTTATTTAACAAATACAATTCAATGTACATAGTTAATTGTCAAAATTGAAGTTTTGAAAGTCAAAGTTATAACTTTGTACAAAAATCAGTCTGCCGTTGTAGTTGTGCAATTTGGAAAATATTATTTTTATGACGTTATTAACCCGCAATAATAACTCAGCCAAAATTTCGAATAATCATAAAACACGAAAAAATGATGCGATCCGATTGTAATTTGGCGCACATGATGCCATGAATAAGACTAATATGTGCCAACTTTACGTCATGATCAGCATTACTTCAATTTTTGTCACATGACTTTTTTTACAATTTTCAAAAAATTAAAAAAAGAAAAACTAAAAATAATCCAATTGGATTGAAATTTGGTTCAAGTATATACTTTTACTTAATAAATAAGCACGCCATGTTTGGTTTCAATACAACAAGTATATCTTTGATTTTTGATGGATCATAAATGTTAAGCAGCATTAACTGTGTCCAGTGCTTGGATGTATGACCACGGGATAAAACTAATATATTTACTATACGTTTACTATACAGCAAAGTCCGAAGACGTGTTGGAGTATAAATTTAATGACTCGAATATTCTGAGGACGAGCGAAGCGAGTCCGAATTCAGAAGGACGAGCGTAGCGAATCTGATGTATTGAGGAAAAGTTTTTTTAAATGTTAAAATTTTTTAAATAATCTAATTGACTTGATATTTGGTGCAGGTGTCTTTCTTCTCCTTTAAATAACTGTAGTAAGTATCGGACAAGTTAACAGCATTGAGTAAGGTCCTGTATGGGTCCTCTATGACTTAAGTAAGGTCTGTAACGACGAGAATAAAACAAATTTATTTACTATCTAAGAACGCGCGAAGCTAGTCTGAAGGCATGTTGCAGCTTAAATTTGGTAATTTTCATGTCGTGAGGATGAGTGTGGCGAATCCGATGCTTAAAAATTCCAAGCTAAATTATAGATAATTTTTTATATCTCTAATCATACATATTTTTTGCTAAAATTTGTCTTGACAGTAAAAAAAAAATATTATTTTATAATGGCAGGCAACTTAACAAAATATTTAGGACAATCATCATCTAACAACGATATCTAAGAATCAAGCTAAAATACTTTAAATGTCTATACGCAAGAAAAGAATTAAAGAAATAGAACAATTATCCATTTTTTTGACACTTTGACACAAATAAAAATGATTTTAAAGCGAAGAAAAAAAGTATTACGAGACATAAATAAAATTGAGAAAACATAATGGCTGAATTCATTTGATTTTTACTTAAAAAGAAATTCGTTAAAAAAATAAGTTTATTTCAACATTCATATCATAGGAAGAAGAATAAGAAAAAAATGAAATCGGGGGAAATAGGAAATGGAGAAAAATGTAGTAGTTGTGGAGAAGTTTAGCTATAAAAGAAGTAGTGTGAGTACGGGTATTCTGGAACAAGACTAGTAGCTATCAGTATTGCTTCACGGCTGGCTAGCTACCCCAATAACCAAATGCTATATCAGTTTGGGAAGGGAATCTTTTCTTCCTTTACTCTCTTGTTTAGCTTGCCTTTATCCAAATCCTATAGGCCATTGGCTTATACTAACTTGCACCCACACATACACGCCTATCTTTTTACCCAAGTATACAAAACCAATTAAAACCAATACTTGTTTGATTTGTTACGCTTAACAAGTCCTTTTTAGTATCTAAACCCTATTTGTTTCTTTTTCACGGTTTAATGTGTTTTTATTGTCGATAATTACCTTATTTAATTTTTAAGCTAAAATTTTAAAATAAATAATTTCTGTTACTTTTAAATAAGATTATATTGGCATTACTAAAATAAAACTATGATAACTATAAACAAAACTATTACTGAAAATATTTTTTTTTACAAATTTAAAGATTTAAACTTATCTAAAACTGTGTGTACAAGTGTAGTTATTCATTGATCGACTTAAAAACGGCAAACTATCATCAGAAATCACTTTGCGAGTGACCAGTGGTTACCGCTGACCTCGAGATAGTCAAGGTTCAAATATTAGTCAAACAGTTTGCCTCTAGTCTTGAGCATAGAGGGATTTCGTAAATTCAGCACTGCCAACTGGCAGTTGGCAACTGGCAACCTATTGCCAAGAAAAAAAACAATAATTACAATTATTATTTTATTTTTTTCTTTTTAAAAAATCCATTTTTAAAATGGATTTTTTAAAAATACTGGCAAATGGTTCGAAAATTCGAAAGAAATTTAATTAAGTTGAAGAATTTCAGAAGCATCGGCGCTTTAGGTAAGCGGTTGATTTAGAGTGAGTACACAGTAGGTAACACTGAACACTCGCTACGCTCGTCCTTCGATAGTTGACACATCGGTTTCATTCCCAGCAGTCACCCATCCAGACACTGACCACGCTCGGTGCTTCTATGATCCAAAAAAATATTGATATACTTGTCGAATTCGAAACTTAGTGTACTTATTTATTAAGTACAGGTATACAAGGAGATTATGTTTTATTTTAAACTATTTTTAGAAAAAATAAGCGTACACCCAAGTCATTTGATACAAATTTAACTACTGCTAATTATGAGACAAACCTTGACACATATTTTAGTCTTATTCATGACTACATGCGTTTTAAATCTAAAGGAGATCATTTTTTCAAGTCAATAGCATAAGCTACGGTGATAATAGACACACACACATACAGACATCCAACCAAATAGGAGGACATAAAACACTTGAAACGGATAATTCGGGTGACTTGGTGTACTCCTTTATTACTTAAAGGTATACACTTGCACCAAATTACAATTCAATTTGATGATTTCCCGATTTTTTTAAAAAATACACAAGTAATTTGATAACAATTCAACTAATGATGATAATGAGATAAAACTTGGCACATATGTTAATCGTATACATGACTACATTCGAGCCAAATCTTATATTGATCACAACATGTTTTTGGGTGTTTTTTTTTGTAACGTTTTAAGATTTTTAAGTAATTATTGTGGGTTAATGACGTTATGAAATTTATTTTCTTAGGTGTAGCACAACTACACCCATAGACTCATTTTTGTACTATGCTTCAACTCTCTTTCATAAATATACTGGAAGCTACGATGATAACAGACACACACAGACAACTTCCAAAAAAACTACTTAGGAGGTCTTAGAAAGACATGAAAGGGATAATTTCGGTGTCATGCCGGTTTCGCTTTTTTTTGCAAACACAATACTCTTTCTCTGTATCTGCAGTATAAATGAGGAAATTTAATAATTCTGATTAACACAATAAAACAAATAAAAATAATTCTTTTCAAACACAATACTTTTTACTTTTCTATTCACCTACGGTATAAATAAGGAAAAGTAATGTTTTAGCATTGATTTAAATATTATTTTTAATATAATTTTTTTTTATTTTAAATATAAGTTTTTAACTTATCAAAGTCAACCAACAACTTAATGTATAATAAATGGATTCTGATGATATTGGTATCAAATTTCTTAAAATATAAATTAATTTCTTAAATAGACATTATTACGGTATACTGTAGGTTATTTTTTTAACGTTATCAAAAGTGGTTAACAAAATTACCATATTTGAGTAATAGTCGCCAAATCAATCATAGTTATAATGAATTTAAATATTTAAGAGTTAATTTACTTTAGCTTGATATAATTTCTAAAGGCCATGTTATTTTAAGGATTAGTTTTTGTGCACCTAAAATGTTCCACACAGTATACAACTTAATGGTTAGCCATACGTAGCGTTGCTAATACCTTTTGAAACACTAAAACTTGCGTTGAAGGTAGAAGAACGACAACCTCTATAATTCTCATACAGAATTTCAAATGCATTTTTAAAAAAGATTTAAGTAGTAAGACAAATCGGAAGCATTGTGTTTGTTCTTTAGTATTAACTTGTGTTATACGGTTACTACGCTTGTAAGCGAGAGAGGCTATGTGCACGTTCTCTTGATGTTTTATCAAACATTACATTGTAACTCGTAACAAATCAAAAACTTTTACCAAACTAAAAATAATAAACTTATAAATGGATTTGTGAATACAAAAATGTTTTAGAAAATATTGATTGTTTTGTCAGTCAAAAGCTGGATTATTGGATTCATCGGTTTTCTTTTATTTAAATAAACCTATTAAATACTAAAATAATATGTTTAAAATTAAAATAAAAAAGGGTAATATTAAAATAACCCACGATTTTAAGCAATTTGATACGTGTGTGATTATAAAATACTTTATATTAAAAATTACGTACATTACGCAACTAATGAGGAAAAGGTAACTTTGCATGCGAGTGCTGTCTTGGAATCCGAGCGAAGCGAGTGAAGAAACCCCACGCGAGCAATGCCAGGACAATTTACTGGCATTTTGAGAACTGTTCTTTATCCACGATTGTTAGGTTTTAAAATGTTGTATGTTCGTATCTTCCTTCAGATTTCGCTGGTATCAAAACTTTTGTGGCTTTATCGGTCTTTGTTAAAATTATGGCAGAATCTTGTCTTTATAACAAATAAATAAATAAATGCCCGTTTTAGGGCCTTTCGGCCCATCAGGGTATTCACCCTGCGGGAACAACCTCAGGTGGGTTGCATCTGCTACACTCTAAGAATTAATTAAAGTTGGCGAAATAATTTTAATAAAAAATACTATTCATAAAATCTTAGATTATAGCCCGGGCTGCGAACCCCGGACCTCCGGTGCCGAAATCGAACGCCTTTACGATCACGGCCACGGAGGCAGACCTTGTCTTTATAACAATACTGATAAAAAGATTATTAAATAAGTGAATTAGATAAATCAAGATTAACACAAGCAGGCAACACCCATCGATAAGAAACTAACAAACACACTCGTAAGTTGTTACCGGCACTGACGCAGATAACAAAAAGAATTCCTTTTATAATTGGCACTAGAGCCAAATGTAAGAAGAATAATTCTTCTAAAAAAATGTAAAGACGCTTTTTAAGCATGTAGCGTCATTATTAGTTATCAATCGCAGATAAATAAATGTACAGTAATATAAGGCTGCAATAAGGTTTATTAACCGTAAGAATTAAGTTCATTAATCGAAAGAATTAGGTTCATTGATCGTAAGAAAAAGGTTTATTAACCGTAAGAATTAAGTTCATTAACCGTAAGAATAAAGTTAATCGTATAAAAATCTTATAGGTGAACCATTTACTAAACCTCACCAGTTTGAAAGGGTTGTGTACAATTAGTATGAATGAAACTGTATTAATAATACAGGGAACTTAGGTAATTCTTTAAACACACAAAGAAGGAGTTTATCCTGTAAATTTAACATGTTCAACCTAACTCTTATCCTTTGTAACTATATTATAAAAAGTACAACTTATAATGTTGTTAAAAAGTCAAATATGTTAATATGGTATATAAAGGACACATATGATAGCATATGAAAGTCAAGTAGCGTGAATGCGTAACGATACTTATTATACAGACCCATCAAGTTAATAACTCCATAAATCTCGACTCGAGATTACTCTTTTCTTTTAGCAGTAAGTGAAAAGAAAGCTTTCATTTTTTACAACCTTGTTTTCATGGTCTGAGTCCCGAAATATTTCTTTTTAAAAGAGTGTAGTTGTTCTTCATAAACAAACCTAATATAAATAAAAACATCGGAAATAGAGTCCTTGGTACTTTTTCTCGCCTATCAGGATTCGCTACGCTGACATTAATTAATTGCGTCTTCAGACTCGCTTCCCTTGCCCTCAGATATTAAAATAATCCGATTTATTCCCAGCGGTCACCTATCCAGGTAGGGACCTCGCTCACAGCTGCTTAAAAACAGAAATCCAGCAATACTGTTCTAAAATAAAACATACGTTAAAAAGTAAACATGACAATTGATAAAACTTGAACTAATTTTAATGATGAGATGAATCTAAGCACATATGTTGGTATTAAATGTTATTACATGCCAAAATGACTCATTAATGACATTGAATTGTGCCGTAAAAATTAATATTATTATCTACTCCTTGTATTGTAAGTTCTACTTACAGTCTTGTTATCTCACACTGTAAATATACTTTTACTCCCTAGGGAGTAAAAGTGAAAGTGTTGCCAACTTGACAGAATTTTTTGGTAAAATTTTTAGGGTTTTTTTTCGGTGTTAAGTTGGTACTACGGGTAGAATATACAATATACACACGCTAAAGTTTAAATTACAAATATAAATAAATAAATAAAATCTTTATTCAGCTTGAGACCCTTTTTGGGGGTATACATTCATCAAAACAAAATATAGTATTACACATTATTCTATTGACAGCTTACAATAAAATAATTTGAAGATAGTGGCTTTATTCTCTCTTCATCAGAGTAATTGACATGGTAAGAATAAACTAAACTAACACAATAACAATTAAGGAGCTGAAGAATATATTAATAGTTGTTAGTATTAGTTCTCTAGTCGTAGATAAAATTTAATATGCAACAAGGGATGAAAGTTTTCAGCTCTCGTATTATCTTCCTCGTCAAGCCTCGGGAGCCAAAATGTTAGTTAACTCCCTCGGAAAGCCTCGGGAGCTAACTAGTTTATCTCCCTCGGCCTACCGGCTTCGTGAGCTAATGAAGTTTCCTCCTTCGGCGCTGTCTTAGGACGAAATTTTAACTTGAGCTGTAAAACTTACTTTCATCCCTTGTTGCATAAATAACTATTCCGGAAAGCCCAATTTGACCTTAAGGTTTACTTTTCTGCCTGATTTCGACTTTTTAGCGTAAACACTCTAGGAACTACAGAAACCAAGTAACATTCATATACGATAATAACAGACATATTGGAAGGAAGCTTGAAAAAACTATCCAGGAGCTCATAGAAACTCCAAGATAGTCAAAATATTACAGAATGTTAGTCATTTCTCTTTTGTAGCACTATTTATTTTATAGAACTCCCACATCTTGATAGGAAATTTAAACACAACAGCTTAAAGTTCTATAATAACAACAAAAACTAATTATTTAGCTATATATATTTCACCTAACTTGTAGGCATCTTCAGGCATCACAGGTAAATTTTTACAAAATCATAGTTGACTAGATAATTACACAGACAAACAGAAAACTTAAAACTAATATCACAGTTAATTAAAACTAATTAACACAGTCAAATAACAATTAAAATAAATAAATTAATAAAAACCGAAGTGAGATAAACAAATTGATAAGAGATAAACAAATTGATAAGAGATGAGAACATGAAGAATAAAAGTAAAATAAAATATGTCAGGCCATATTAAAAATGAAGAGAGAAAATAGCACAAAAGAATAAATAGATAAGTGGACAAATAAAATAGATATTAAGTTATATCAGATATGGTATTTTTACATAATGATTTATAAATCATGTTAGTAAAAATTAGTTATATAGTTTAGTGTGAAATACCATAGTAATCTAACGAAACAATTGTTAGGCACTAGGTCATCATAAACTTAAGGAAAGCCAATCAGTTTAATTTATAACCGTATAACCCTAGCTAGTGGATTACTTTTTTACTTTTAGGTTGAGCGAAGCGAGACTGCAGTTATTGCGCTATAAACGTTGTAGTATCCTTCCATACCGAGGTCGAATGTGGTTTCCATACAGTGGTATTGGTTACGAGACCGAACCAATACGACCTTAAAATCTTGGTCACTATTACATTCTGACGACGAGCGAAGCGAGTCTGAATTTGCGAATGAAAGTATCAAGGTAGCCCAATTTAACTGTGTAAAATTATTTTAACATTTAAAATTTCACCTTTTATAGACGTTATGTATGAGTCTACTTAAAACCAGGTCTCTTTCATATAGGACTTGATTTTTGTGCCAATTTTATTTAAATTAATTAAGCCGTTTGACCTGAATCATGTTCAACATAATGCTATGTATACATCCAGCCATCTATACAGATACCAACTCTATTGTTTAATTTTTAGGATCTTTAGGTACTGGAATGTGGGCATTTTTTCTTATCACAATGGTTTCCCCTAATTATAATGACGACTCTGATTACAATCATCGTTACAATAGTTATTTATCAGTCCTAATTTGGTTCAAATTACGTAATTTTGTTGACAGTGCAGTTTACGTAAATTTTTGTTGTCATCCTTGAAGAAGTATGACCAGTTAAAACTGCCAGTTTTTAACATTCCACTTGACTAATAGTAAACAATATTTAATGTTAAGAGATAAAAATTAAAATGAGAAATGAAATCCAGAATAATTCAAGAAACAAAGAAAAGCAGGATTGCCTAATCCTAAGCAAAATTGAACAACTTAATGCCTACTGTTCTCGACCTGCGATGGTAAGAATCTCTCATTACTTCCGAACCATTTCCAGACAGAGGTGGGCAGAGTTTTATCTATGTTGTACTGGAGGTGTTTTAGGGTCTGGGAAGCCAGGGGGTAGGGTGAAATATGCGAAAAAACCTGCTACAGTTGTAATCCAGTGGACCAATACAATCCTACACTTTTTCTTCTTCTTTTTTCTATTCTTTTCAAATAGTGATAATATTTCTTAAAGCAGTGATGCAAGTACCATTATTGAATTTCTATAACTATTATTGAAATTGCCCCATGTCTTTTGTATGGACTTTGTTTTTCAACAAAAAAGGCTGATGAGTTAAGGCAAATAAATAAATGATTAGCTTAAAACTTACGAATTTAATTTTTATTGTTAATGTTAATAGTCCAAGAACGAGATAATAAAAAATAAATTACTGTGGCGACGTTTTGGCCAAGATTGCTATTATTATTCCTCTTAGTGCCCAACCTTAGTATTAATGAAAAAAAAACTTTTTATTCATGAAAAGGTTTAAACTAATAGACAAAAATATGAGGTTATTAACCCATTAACTATCCAAATATGGTCATCCAAATATGGTCCTGCACCTAAGAATCAAGACTATACTAATAAGGACAAAACTTATTTAAACAAGATCGGAATAAATCATAATTTGATTTGAATGTTTTCAGAAAAAAATAACTTATAAAGGAACTCCTAGCTAAAGATAGGAATTAATAAGCTTCTTTACCATCTTTATTTACGTGGTTTATTGTACACAATTTTTTAACAAAATTAAAAATATTTTGTATTTGGAGATTATTTTTTAAACTTCGCTATATAATGTTAAGGTACTTTAAATTATTAAGTCCTAATGTAATTTTTCGCACTACTTTAAGTCACTTTTATTTTTAATATTTACAAAATTTCAAGAGAAACCTTGTAATATTTATCTTTTAATTAAAAAATATTATAATGAGTTAAATATACACATTGATGTCGAGAATGCGTTCAAATATATGCCAACCACACTTTGAAGTTGGTTTAAAATATGTAAATATTTCACCCTAGAAGATAATAGGCAAATAAACTAAGTTGGGTTAATTAGCTGAGATAATGTTAAGTTTTAGTCTCTCTGAATATTTCTTTAAAGGCTGCTTGCTGAGGGTAAATAACATGGAAGAAGATGTCAAAAACTATTTCATTGAATGCAATGCCACGGGATTTTTAGTATCCGTCCAGATCGAAACAAAATGTGTCTCTCTTACTCCTGCCCTAAGAATAAAAATATAGAAGGAGAATAGGACCGTAAACACGATAAAATTCCACTGATAACACGAAAGCCAGTTTACTGTTGGTCTTAAGTAGGAGTACCATTCTAACAAAAAAACATTATTTTACAAATGTGTCATAAGTAATTCCTAATGAGTAGATCATAAGAAAGAAATATAATAACAAAAACCAGCTAAATATTTAATAATGTAAGTCTAAATAGCAAAAGAGTAGCAAGTCACTAGAGCACTTGCACGGTGATAACAGACACACACATATAACACAACGGTGATAACAGACACACACATATAGACAGACAACGGTGATAACAGACACACACATATAGACAGACAACGGTGATAACAGACACACACATATGACAACGGTGATATAGACAGACACAACGGTGATTAACAGACACACACATATAGACAGACAACGGTGATAACAGACACACACATATAGACAGACAACGGTGATAACAGACACACACATATACAGACAATATAACAGACACACACCAGACAACTTTGTGAAACCCACTCAGGAAAACTTAAAATTGATTGAGACCTGCAATAGATAGTTTAGACGGTATTCCGGATTTGGTTTTTTTTGCGAACAGTATACATTTCCTAATACCTTCGGTATTAATGAGGAAAAGTAAGAATTGGCATTAATGGTCTAGTTTTTTTCCTTTTAATGACTATACAGCCTTAATTGATAACCTGAAGTAAAGGAATAGAAGGCCACAAAGTACTTGAAATAATAAAAACAAATACAATCGGCCATGATAAGTAAAACTAGTATTCCAGCATAACCAACTGGTTAAACGTTTCTAAACGTACCTTGAGAAAGTTTTATTTACACTATCTTTAAATATTTACTGAAAAATATAACGAAAGGTCTAGGTATTTAATCGCAAATAAATGTTAGAGTATAAGTGGAATGGGAGAAAAGGTGGGTTGTGAAGAGGAGAGGTGTAGATAAGTAAGCCATGTACTGGGAAATATAGGGGAAGAAAGGATATGTAGGGGTAAAATAAGGATTCCGAGGGTAAAAAAGGGAATATAGACAGATACAAGAAAGCTAATAAGAGGATTGGGGGAAGTAAGCCATGAAACAAATATTATGATTATCAAAGAATGCATTTGCTCTTGACACATTACATCAAAGAATTAATTAATAAAGTAATTGGTTTATCTTGAAAACAGGGCTTTATTGCTTTTATATTGAATTTTACTTATTATTTTATTATATTCATTTTTAATTTATTTTCGTTTTTATTTCAAACAGTAGAGCTATTTTTTCTATTGAATCTATTTTTAGAATAGTGTGCATTAGTTATGGTATAAAAGTGTTTATTTATTTTAGCAATATATATTACATATTTTAGGCAAAACCCTCTCATTGAGTGTCTCTTGGCCATACTGCGTACATTACGTACCCAACAGCTCCATAGCTAAACAGTTTGATCTGTTCAAAACCATGTATTTAATGTTATTAACCTCTAGACGGTGTATAATGTGGAGTTTATTGACTAGTTTTTAAAGAGTAAAAATCCTCTTTTCACTCCCAAGGAAGACAAAGTTATTTTTCACTTCCTTGGGAGTAAAAGTACTTTTTACTCCCATGAGAATAAAAAAAGGTTTCAATTTTTTCCATATTTGGATTAGAGCATCAGTTTTGTATAAGAGGGGGTATTTTCCATTTTGTGGGAGCGGTAAAATTTATAAGGGGAGCGGATCAAATTGTATAACACTTTTCCAGAGGCGGCACCCTTAAATTTATAAGAGAAGCCCAACCAAATAATAAAAATATTGGCTCAAAATCCGTTTCAGATCAAAAGATGTTATTAGGCGGCGGAACTTCGAACATTTATAAGGGTGACCCGATCAAAAGAAATGCAAAATACAAAAAAACAACTATGAAAATAAGAATATAGCAACAAATACCTAACTAACTGTAGAGTAAAATAATAGTATTATTTACTCCCTTAGTGGATAAATAACTCCATTATTATAGCGTAGTATACGATACAACTATCCCATTAACAATTTTAAAAGCAATTTTGCTAAAAATATAGAAAAGATGACTCCAGCAATATTAATTTCTCGTTTTATATTTTGTTCCTTACACTGTTCATTCGTACACAAGTTCACAAAAACGTACACAAGTCATTCGATAAAAATTGAACTAATTCTGATAATAAATGAAACTTAGCACGTATTTTAGACTTTTAAATAGCTACATGCGTGCAAAATTTCAATTAGATCGCATCATTTTTCCACGTTTTATAATTTTTGAGAGACACCATATTACTAGGTACAAATGACAACTTGTGTTTGAAGGTAAATATTCCATTACAAATTCGGGTACACCCCGTACCCGAATTTGTAATGGAATATTTACCTTTAAACACAAGTTCCGAAGTACCCCACTTCGGAACTTTTCCTTATCACATCGGATTCGCTACGCTCATCCTCCCAGTTTCGGACTCGATTGGCTTGTCCTCAGGAAATAAAAGTGATTAAATGTATACTGGCATACTTAGAATAATACTTTATATAGAAGGAGCACTACTGATAACACGAAAGTCGGTTCACTGGTGCAACTAAGTAATGCTGCCACCCTAACAATATACAATTTTCTAAAAAAAAGTTGGCAAACTTCCGGTTGCTGAATTATTATGTTCTATTATTAATTAATGATTGATTATTCATAAAATACTAATATAAATATCGGTGCATTACAATATTTAAAGCATTTTAAATTGCAGTTTAACGTATTTATTAAAATTATATATAATAAGTAGTCCTTATCAACTAAATATAGATCTTGTATTCCGCCCCCTTTTTTCACTAAGACCAGTTTATTAAATACTCAGCAGGTGTTTTAAGTTTATTATATTTGTTCTTTACGATCTTTTCTTCATTAATAGATATTTTTGACAAATATATATTTAAAATAATGTTTTGTTGTCAGTTGGCAGCATTACTTAGTTGCACCAGTCAACCGGCTTTCGTGTTATCAGTGGAATTACATTGTCTTTACGGCCCTGTGCTCCTTCTATATATAGTATTATTCTAAGCTGGCATACGTCTTTGGACTTTCATTGCTCGTCTGAGATAGTAAATACATTCGTTTATTCGTCATATCATCAGGCACTGGTCACCCTCATGCTGCTAGGCTTTTGATGATCAACAATATCCTTACCCTTGTTGTATTAAAACTAAACTTAGTATAGTTATTTATTGCATAAAGGTTTATCAACTCAATTAGATTATTTATCGGTTTTTAACAATTTTTTAAAAAACGTATACAAGTTATTTATCAACAATTGAACTGGTGTTGATAATGAGAAGAAGCTTAGCACATATGTTTGTCCTATAAAGTTGGCTAAATTTGCTATAAAATAGCATATGCTAATTTTGTACTATGACTGCATGCATGCTAAATTTTAATCGGATAGTATAATTTTTTTATGTTTCATGATTTGTTTGAAATTTTGGCTAAGTCATTTTTGCGGATTAATAATGTCATAAAAAATTATTTTTCGAAAAACACAACTGTAACAGTATACTGATTTTTGTACAAAGTATCAACTCTTTACCATAAATCACTGGGAGCTACGATGATAACAGACTCACAAACACACAGACAGACAACTTAAAAAAAACACTCAGGAGGGCTTTAAAACATCTGAAACTGTTAATTCCGGTTTCATCCCGGTTTCGGATGTTTTTGCAAACACAATACTTTTCCTATATACCTACGGTATAAATGAGGAAAAGTGATAAAAATTGGTCATTTAGTGTCGAGAAGTTTTTTTCTGTTAGTGGAAGTGCTCCGTTAAGATTAGCAATGATTAGGCTTAATCTAGCAGTATATTCCCGGGGCGAAGTAATCTCCAGTCTACAAGACTATTTTCCTTGCGAGGGCAGCAGAGCGAAAAATCATCATTTTTCTGAGTTTCTTTCGCTCCGGAACTAAAATCCTTTAGAGAAGTAAGCTTTTATTGACACAGATCGGCTTTTTGTAAGAATCCTCTATGAAATATTTCTTCTTATCTTTAACTTCTAAACAAGCTTATCAGTATTATTATTTCATGTAAGAAGATTTACTTAGAGAAAATAAAATTCCATCGATAGAAACAGGTTAGATTACTTTAGTTGATAATATTTTTATAATTATTATTTAGCATTCTTAAATGCTAGAGAATTGAAATTTTCTACAAAAATTAGTCTACCGCTGTAGTTGTGCTATTCGGAAAATATTTGCTTTATGACGTCATTAACCTGCAATAATGACTCATAAAAATTTGAAAAATCATAAAACACGGGACAATTTTCCGATCTGATTGAAATTCGGCACGCATGTAGCCATGTATAAGACTAACATATGTGCTGAGTTGCATCTCATTATCAGCATTAGTTCAATTTTTATCGAATGATTTGTATACGTTTTTTTAAATATTTTAAAAAACGCAAAATATTTTGATTGAGTCATACTTTTGTACAAATGTTCCCCTAGACGTAAATATGTGTACTATGTTTCGTTTTTTTTACCTAATATAAGTTTACAACTAGAAAATAATTCTGGCGCGGTGGTCCGCATGTCGGGCGAATTTCCTTTGGATGCGTGTTTTCGTGCTTTTTACATTATATAAGTTTACAACTAGAAAATAATTCCGGTGCGGTGGTCCGCTGTCGGGCGAATTTCATTTAGAATGCGTGTTTCCGTGCTAAACAACCCATTTCTTGTTTATGCAGGAACCATGCCCATTGCGTGGTTCCGGTTCATGCTTTAGAACCTAAGCAGTTACTCAATTGTCAAGCACTGCTCGTAACTCATTTTGTCTGTATTTTCCAAAGGAAATGCGCTAAAACCTTTAAAGATAACTGACTAAGCTTAAAGATAAGTAACTAAGCTTTAAACTAGTGCAAAAATAGTGCGTACTTCTAATTTTAGAGGCATAGTTTTTACAACCAACTGGAAAAGTATGCGCATTTCCTTTGGAAAATACAGACAAAATGAGTTACGAGCAGTGCTTGACTATTGAGTAACTGCTTAGGTTCTAAAGCATGAACCGGAACCACGCAATGAGCATGGTTCTAGCATAAACAAGAAATGGGTTGTTTAGCACGGAAGCACGGAAACACACACAACAACTGGATGATTATGCGCATTTCCTTTGGAAAAATACAGACAAAATGAGTTACGAGCAGTGCTTGACAATTGAGTAACTGCTTAGGTTCTAAAGCATGAACCGGAACCACGCAATGAGCATGGTTCTATTATAAACAAGAAATGGGTTGTTTAGCACGGAAGCACGGAAACACACACAACAACTGGATGATTATGCGCATTTCCTTTGGAAAATACAGACAAAATGAGTTACGAGCAGTGCTTGACAATTGAGTAACTGCTTAGGTTCTAAAGCATGAACCGGAACCACGCTATGGGCATGGTTCTTGCATAAGCAAGAAATGGGTTGTTTAGCACGGAAACACGCATTCTAAATTAAATTCGCCCGACAGCGGACCACCGCGCCGGAATTATTTATTTACTAGTTGTAAACTTATATAATGTAAAAAGCACGAAAACACGCATCCAGAGGAAATTCGCCCGACATGCGGACCACCGCGCCAGAATTATTTAAACATCAAGTCTATCTATAATTTTTGCGGATCATAAAAGTTAAGCAGCATCGAGCGTGTTCAGTGCCTGGATAAATGACCACTAGGAATATAACGAATATATTTTACGTGTTGCAGTATAAATTTAACGACTTATATTTCAGAGGACAAGCGAAGCGAGTCCAAAGCTGTGAGGATGAGCGGAGCGAATGCGATGTGAAGAGGAAAAGTTCTAAAGTACCCCGTATCTGATTTTTTGAAAAATATAAATAATATTCAATGAACAACTGTTTCAATAATATTTGTAAATGAGTGTTTGAGACAAATTTAGCTCAAAGTCATATTAAATTTAGTTCAAAGTCTCTTTACATTTATTTCAACTTTAGTTCAAATTTACTTTACATTTAGTTTAACTTTACATTATTTAAAATTCTCTTTACATTTAGTAAAAGCATTAAGAGTCTCCTTACATTTTTAAAAGTTCTTTACATTTACTTTACATTAGTTTCATTTACATTTAGTTAAAAGTCTCTTTACTTTTAGTTAAAAGTCTTCTTACATTATTTAAAAGTCTCTTTACATTTAGTTTACTTTAACATTTATTTAAAATTCTTTACATTTAGTTAAAAGTCTCTTTACATTAAGTTAAAAGTAGTCTCCTTACATTTTTTTAAAAGTCTCTTTACATTTATTTAACATTAGTTCAGTCTCTTTACATTTAGTTAAAAGTTTTTACTTTTAAAGTCTCTTTACATATAGTTAAAGTCTTACAATTTATTTAAAAGTCTCTTTACATTTAGTTTAACTTTACATTTATTTAAAATTCTCTTTACATTTAGTTAAAAGTCTCTTTACATTAAGTTAAAAGTAGTCTCCTTACATTTATTTAAAAGTCTCTTTACATTTAGTTTAACATTAGTTCATGGTCTCTTTACATTTAGTTAAAAGTCTCATTACTTTTAGTTAAAAGTCTCTTTACATTTAGTTAAAAGTCTCTATACATTTATTTAAAAGTCTCTTTACATTTAGTTTAACTTTACATTTATTTAAAATCTCCTTTACATTTAGTTAAAAGTCTCTTTACATTAAGTTAAAAGTAGTCTCCTTACATTTATTTAAAAGTCTCTTTACATTTAGTTTAACATTAGTTCATGGTCTCTTTACATTTAGTTAAAAGTCTCATTACTTTTAGTTAAAAGTCTCTTAACATTTATTTAAAAGTCTCTATACATTTATTTAAAAGTCTCTTTACATTTAGTTTAACATTAGTTCATTGTCTCTTTACATTTAGTTAAAAGTCTCATTACTTTTAGTTAAAAGTCTCTTTACATTTAGTTAAAAGTCTCTACATTTATTTAAAAGTCTCTTTACATTTAGTTTAACTTACATTTTAAAATTCTCTTTACATTTAGTTAAAAGTCTCTTACATTAAGTTAAAAAGTCTCCTTACATTTATTTAAAGTCTCTTACATTTAGTTAACATTAGTTCACTCTTTACATTAGTTAAAAGTCTCATTACTTTTAGTTAAAAGTCTCTTTACATTTTGTTAAAAGTCTCTATACATTTATTTAAAAGTCTCTTTACATTTAGTTTAACTTTAGTTCATTTCTCTTTACATTTAGTTAAAAGTCTCATTACTTTAGTTAAAAGTCTCTTTACATTTAGTTAAAATATTTATTTAAAAGTCTCTTTACATTTAGTTTAACTTTACATTTATTTAAAATTCTCTTACATTTAGTTAAAAGTCTCTTACTTTTAGTTAAAAGTCTCTTAACATTTATTTAAAAGTCTCTTTACATTTAGTTAAAAGTCTCTATACATTTATTTAAAAGTCACTTTACATTTAGTTTAACATTAGTTCATGGTCTCTTACATTTTGTACGTTTACATTTATTAAAAGAAGTCTCTTTACATTTAGTTTAAACTTAACATTTAGTCCAACTTTAGTTAGTTACAAGTCCAACTTTAGTTAGTACCTTACATTTAGTCCAACTTTATTTCTAAGTTACCTTACATTTAGTTAGTACATTTAGTCCAACTTTATTTCTAAGTTACCTTACATTTAGTCCAACTTTAGTTCAAAGTTACCTTACATTTAGTCCCACTTTATTCATAGTTACTTTACATTGTTTATATCAGCTGTGTCAATAAATAAAGGATTAGCATGTAAAATTAGAAAATATGTTACAACGATTAAATTTATTCTAAGGAAGATGTCAATTATTTTTGCCAAAATAATGCGTAAATCTGAAGCAACAAATAAGTGACAGACACAGGGCGAAAAGCTAGCTTCAAAAATATATTTAAAATATCAAAAAGGTTTATATGTGTAAAAGTTAAAAGAGAGTCTTTGATGTCAAGTTAGCCCAACTGGAGGAAACTGTTCTTCTCTTGGTTATCTTGTTCGTCCTGACTTCTTTCTTTCTTTTATCTCTCCAAAAAGTTACACAACTTATTGTACAACTTCATTAAAAATTAAAAGGGGAAACAAATCGATATAACAAGTGTTAAAATAAACATTGCTTATATTTGATTTTTATTTAAAACTTGCAATGCCACATCACTCATTTAACTTCGATGTTGCAATCTAAGAGGAACCTTGATAATGTTCCGCCAAATCCGACTCCATGGTGCTTATTCAGATTGAAATTTTAATTAAGTTCGTAATCTTTCAGCAAAATCGTTCGTATAATAGCATAATATTAAGGCCGAAGACTTAGACGAATCACTAAAAAATGCCTATGGCTTACTCTAGTTCACATCCGTTTAGCATTTTTAATAAACCTAAATGTTCAGACTAATTTCGTAAATTGTTTTTAATAAAAACAATACCTTTTAGTCAAGTTACGTATACCTGACAGTTCTAACAAATTCATTACTCTAAAGCAACTTATATCTAGTATTTAGAAAAAGTTTGTTGCTTTAAAAAAAATGTTCGATAAAATTATAATTAAAAATAATTTTATAAAATTATTAATTAAATAATAATTATAAAATATATACTGTATGTATATTGAAAAAATATTGAGTCTGCGCTAAGTACCTGAAAACGAGATTCCACATTATCCGTTTCAGGTAAGACCTTATGACCTTTTTAGGGATTTGCTCAATTTTGTTTATTTGTTGGTCTGTTATCATAGCTTCCAGTGTTTTTAAGCTAGAGAGTTGAAACTTGGTACGAAAACCAATCTTTAGGTCTAATTGTTCTATCCGGAAAATATTTTTTATTACGTCATTAATTGGCTGCAATGACTCAGCAAAACACTCAAAAATTCAAAACTCGCGGAAAAATGTCTCGATCAATATGAGATTTAACGAGCATGTGGTCACATATAAACCCATTTTATGTGCAATGTTTTGTCGAATTATCAGCATTATTTTAATTTTTATCGAATGACATGTATACATTTTTTTAAACAGTTAAAAATAAAAAATAATCGAATGTGTAGCCTTTTTCGTTACAAATTAGTATACTAAGATTCATTTCAATACGGCTAGTATATATCTAATTTCAATACAGCTAGTATATATCTACGGGTTTTATTAGACAATAAAAGTTTAGCAGCATCGAGCGAGGTCAGTGCCTGGATGGGTGACCGCTGAGAATAAAACTAAAGTATATTTACTGTCTGAGGATAAGCGAAGCGAGTCCGAAGACGTGTTCATCCAGTTTTGGTGATTATTTTATTATTAAGACGAGAAAAATGAGTCCAAAGTACTCCAAAGTAGGATAAGCGTAGTGAATCAGATGTGGTGAGGAAAAATTTCCAGATACCCCGTCTCCGCTTTTTTAATAATTAAAGTAATATTATCCGCAACAAATATTGAGTAAAAAATACAATTTATAATGTACCTTCTAGTAAAAATTAAATTTAACAGATGTAAAGTTTTACGAGATTATTGTAAATCCTGAAGGTAGGATTGACAGGAGGTTGTCAATCTTACATAAGAGCCTTTTCTCTGTTACCAACGCTAACCTCCTAACCACTAACTACCTAGTCTAACAAACCTCATATAAACAGTAAAAACAAAACAACCCTAACATTGTTTGAAACCCTTCCTTTTAGATTTAGTCGCTGTTGTATCGAAAGTTAGAGAATTGAACTTTTTAAACCATGTATATATGCACAGATTGCTACAGCAGTACCTACAGTCTTACCAATTATACTGTATCGCACTATTACCAACTTACTTAACGT
Organism: Microvelia longipes; assembly: GCA_018340805.1. Lineage (NCBI taxonomy): Eukaryota > Metazoa > Arthropoda > Insecta > Hemiptera > Veliidae > Microvelia > Microvelia longipes. Next base: position 30,937,430 of record JACMZG010001893.1, on the reverse strand, counting down.
AAATATTACTACTTACTAACTTTCCGTTTTAGTTAAACTGTTGCGTCAAAAGTTATATTTAAAATTCAACATTTCCTTGTCATTAAACCATACATTATAGCAATAATACACTCTAGATATTATCTTACTTAACAATTATCTAACCCAGTACTTTACCAGTTACCATATCATTTACTTTTTAGTTTAGTTTATAGTTTAGCTGATGTATAAAAAGTTAGTGCTTCGACGTTCCTTATCTATAACCCACAGATAGTTATAGTAGTACCTACTATGTTACTATTATCTTACCTACTACCTTACTAATCTATTTTTTTGTTTAGCTGATATATAAAAAGTTACTTTTTTGACACTTTTATCCTCTAACCCACTCATAGTTACTTGTCCCTACTATGTTACCATTCTCTTACCTACTACCTTACTAACCTTATTTTTTAGTTTAGATATATATAAATACACACGAGCCGAAACTCAAATCGATCGATACATTATTCAGCGTTTTATGAATATACGAAATTTATGAATTTTCGTAAATTCATACACGTATAAAATAAAATCATTCATTACAAGTATTGTGTATGCAAACACAATACTTTTCCTATATACCTACGGTATTAATGAGGAGAAATAAAAATAAATACTACTAAACATGCAGGCTTCTGCGGTTAGTGACTGTAAGTTTGAAATCTTATTGACGATCGCTAAATTGGCGCAGAAATTACAGTGTTCGTTTCTAGCGTTGAAAACATCATCAGGGGTGTAGACCATCATGATTACCTGGACGCAATTTAGCATTGTGATGCAACGCGATGTTTTCCTGAAGATGTTTCCAACAGAGGAATGAAACGTCGGCACCTGCAATTCCCTGATAAACGCGGTCTTCCCCAAAAAATGTTGAACTTCTAAATGCTAACCGCGAAAGACTACGCTTATAAGTATTACTCAGTCTCAGTACAAAATCCTATATAGTAATCATGCATGCATTACTTTTAATTCGTTTCCCATGAAGATGTTTCTAATATTGGAAAGAAACGTTGTCAATTTCGATTTCCCCTTTAAGGCAGTCTTCAACAAAAGATTTTCTAAATACTAATAGCGGACGCTTAAGTTTGCATTAAAATTACTTAGCCTATATAATCAGCTGGAAGAATCTAAATGCCTAGTCATTCAGATTGTTACAACTTAAAATCAAGATTTTAACACAGATCTTAAGCATTACGATCCGTTAGCAATAATACAAAGACAAAACAGTAAACAAAGCCAAAGTGCAACAACATATTTCGTTAGTATAGCTTTTCGTGTTAATTGATGTTATATAAGGTATAAAGAGAAATCAAAACACCTAAAGGGTGCGTTGCTTTCAGGCTAAGGTTTACACAAGTTAATTCACCTGGGTCTTACCACAGCCTCCCTTATTAACAAATATTATTTAATTATCCTATTATCACATAACTTGCAAACAATCCTATTAGTGTTGGATTATCATAATTAGAAGGATTTATCGAAGGTTTATTACACCTTCAATGTTGTGTTTAAACAGCCATCTGCTGACATTTGAGTCTTTGTATTTGAACATTGTTGCATAATTTATTAACATTAAATCGTATGTCGTTTTATTTTAAGAAATTCTGTAATACCATATTAACTAATGATGATTTTAAGTTCTCGAAGAAACTTTGGTTACTATTAGAAAAAGAACTAATTCCGATAACTTGAACATCAGAAGAAAGACTGATATATTAAATTATTTTACAATAAACAGATTGACACTGAATGACAGTGACATTTCTAATACTTGCCCTCACTGGGTGTAAGTGTCTGGATGCAAGTTGACTCCTAACTTCCGCCTCAACATTTCAGTTTTTATCCTTGGTAGTCCTTTAGTTAAAATATCAGCTGGCATCAGATCTGTTTGTAAATATTTTATTTGTACAACACCGTTCCTATGTGCTTCTCTCACATAATGATTTCGCACATCAATATGTTTAGTGCGAGGATGGTGTCCTTCGTTAACAACTAAATGTTTTGCACTTTGACTGTCGCTGTACAAAACTGTCGGCGTCATTGTGAACTCCTCAGCTTTCAGTTCACATGATAACCTTCGCAAATACGTTGCTTCTTTAGCTGCGTTAGTTAACGAGATATACTCGGCTTCTGTGCTAGAGAGTGCCACAACCGATTATTTTCTGGCCTACCATGACACTGCAGCATCAGCCAATTTGACTGCATATCCGCTGTAGGATTTTCTACTTTTTGTTTCACCAGCCCAATCTGCATCCGCAAGACCTTCAAGAGGTTTACCAGTTTTCATATAATTCAACCCAAGGTCAGCTGTTGTTTTTAGGTACTTTATAATCCTTTTGGCAGCATTCCAATGAACAATTTTTAGTTTTGACATTTCTAATAGTTACAGGTCATACATGCAGCTAGTGTTAATTTATGGATTGTCTTTATAGTATCCCTCACTTATACCGTAGGTATTTTATAGAGAGAAGTATTGTGTTTGCCATAATCCGAAACTGAAAAATTATCCATTTTAGGTGTTTTTAACAACTCCTGATAGGTTCACACAAAGTTGACTGTCAGTATGAGAGTGTGTGTGTGCGTATGTTGAGTGTGCTATCAACTTAGTTTAAAAATCAAACTTAGGTCTAGCTGTGCTTTCAGAAAATATTTTGTATGACGTCAATAACCGGCAATAATGACGCAGAAAAATTATCCAAAATGTATAAAACAACGTTTTGATCGATTTGATATTTAGGTACATATAAGACCAAATGTGCCAAGTTGCATCTTAATATCCGCATTAGTTCAATTTTTATTGAATAAGCTTTAATAGTAGTTTGTTAAACCCGCTACACAATTCTCACATATGTCAACAACAAAACCTGGATTGACATTCGGGTGCAACAAGTCTTGTCAACTTCTTCAATCAGTGCGTTCGTATATTTTTTATATCCGCTAACATCGGCTATCTTAAGTATAAATCTGCTAACATACAGAAAGAAAACTAATTGAATTGAGTTGATATTTAATACAAGTGTATCCCTTTACGTAATAAATGAGTTTGCTAAATGTCTTTTCAGTGCGGCAAGTATATCTATACGGTTTTGTTAGATCATTAAAGTTAAGCAACATCAAGCGAAGCGAGTCCGAAACTGGGAGGATGAGCGTAGCGAATCCGATGTTATAAGGAAAAGTTCCGAGGTACCCCGTACCCGATTTTTTGTAATGAAATGTTTACCTTTAAACACAAGGGACACCCATACCTAGTGATATGGTCTCTCGGGTGCCATATACATATTCAAGTATATAAATGTATATTTGAACATATATTATCGGATATATTAATTGACTAATACTAGTGGACGACTATATCTAATATAGATTGGAATAGTGTCAATGTGACGCAAGTAAATGCCAAGTTTGCACTTCCCCCGTCCCTCTACATGACCTGTATTTGGATGGTGAATTGGGTATTAACCTATCCACGTACTGAACACGCCCGATACTTCTTAATCTATTTAAACAAACCAGACAAGTCTTATAGTATACACCTTGGCTAAGGGAATCAACTAGTGGCACTGTTTAATATATTTTTATGATACTTTTCCTATCATTTTTTTTTTTTTTTTTTAACATATTTTATTGATTAATACAACAACAATTATGATTGTTACAAGTATTAGAGTTAAATGGTTTTAGTGGCTTGAGAGACTTGTTAGAGAAACAATCCAGTGATTGCACTCAGGCGGGAGTAATTATATGTTTATTATATTTCCTATCAAAATAAAAAATTACTTCCAAATTTAGAACTAATATCTGGCTTAGTTCTTAAGATAATTAAGTGTAAATAGTGGGCTGTGGAATGGCCTAGGTTTATTTTTGATGTTCAATAAATAAAATAATATATATTATCTATGTTCAAGTTGGGAAGGAGGTTGCCAGATATCCTAGGCCTATTTATTTTTTAAAAAAATTTGATTGTTTTTAAAAATATAATTCCAACTGGTGGCCATGAGACACGATGTGGGATTCTCTAATTTGCTTTTCTCTTTTCGGAATTGATTATTGCACCAAGTTTCATATCATTCGTTCAAGCGGTTGTGACTGTAGCGTCTTTGTACCCATCCATTTATCTACAGTTACTGACGCTTTTTCAGTTATTGTTTTTTAAGTGCCGGAACATAGAAATTTAGTGAAAACCTAGTGGCTTTGTCTGATACGATGCTTCTAGATAAAGACAGAGGCATTAAATTTAAGTTAAAATCGTTAAGCGTATCCTAAGCATAGGAGATACGCAATTAAGACAAACAAATTAAGTTTTTAATACCTTTATTATTCCACAATAAAAGTAACCAATAAAAAGCCATATTTCAGTCTAATCTAATTATAAAGGTAAAAAGAGTTTTATTCCCCTTTGACAAAGAGCAAAACAAAACATTTCATATTTAAAACTTTGAAGAGGGTCAGTGTAGCCAAACTTGTGTTTTATTTTTAATACACCCCAGAATAAATATTTTATTAACGTTACAAAAAGAAACAACACTGTCTTATTAGGGTTATTGGATTAATCGTGTAGATATTCTTACTCGAGGATGCACAGCCTATTCAATACGTTGGAAGGCTTGAAAGAAAGTTTACAGGGCTCCTAGGACTAACCTTTTGTAACCTAACTGTAACCTAACCTAAAGTGTTATTATAACTATTTCTAGTGTTTCGCATATTGTGAAAGTTTTGTATTCATTCTTTTACTTATTTAGTGAAACGTCTTCATTTAAAGTTATACAGTCAATAAGTATGAATATTTTCTTAATCATGTTAATACGTATGCGACGTTTTTGTTTAAGTCATTAATTAAATAAAATCACTCGTAGAGTAGCAGAAAGGGCTTACGCCTGACAGTTGATCCCTTCTACTGGAAGGGATGAGTCTCAGTAGTACACAAGGGAAACAAAATTAAATTTTCATTCTATATATATATATATATATATATATATATATATATATATATATATATATATAATATATATAATATATATATATATATATATATATATATATATATATATATATATATATATATATATAATTTCATACAATATGTTAAAAATATGTTACTAGAAGGGACATCTTAATACATTAAGAGGCCTAAAACATCATTAAGGGGCTCTGTGTAACTTCATTGAAACCTCCTGTTAGAGTGAGTTAAGGTTATAATAAATCAATTGTTTCGGCTTCCCGCGCATTGTTTTTTTTTAAATATTATCCCTTTATTTAAAATACGATTTAAATACAAAATGACTGACTCCATGACTTATGAATTACAATGTGAACAATTTTATTCTAATTAATAATGCGTATGAAATGCAAATTAATATATTTAATACATAAATATTGCGGATTAGTTACAATCAGCATATATGAGAATACTCTTTGCTGTAAAACATTAGTATTGTGCTACCAAGAGGCTGTTGTTTTCTTATTCTAATTAAAAGAAACATCTAGTCATCTGTATGTCCGTAATATTTTCTTGTTGATTGTAAATATTTACATAAGAAATATTTCTATTACCTCCTATACCCATTTTTTTGTTATTTTTGACTCAATATGGATTTTAAGTGCAGGCCTTAATATACATTAAGAGCCAGGACTAAAAAATGTGACTCATTTTGTTCTACTTCAAACCATTTTTTTTTAAATATACATCAAATTATAAAGAAAAAACATAGTCTGCCTATACAGAGTGGCCCCTTTCATATGATTGCGCATGCTCAAAATTTTATAAAATCGCACAAATTTCAGTTTTCTTGAAATAAGTGCTTCCCTATGGGTTGTGTGCAAAACATGATAAGAATATTTTTGAGCTGATAAAAATTTCTGTAAAACGAGTGTTTAATCGTCAAAATCGTATGACTACAACCAAAGTTATGGCTCCTTCAAAAATACCAAAAAATGGTTAATTTTTGCAAAGTCAGTGAATTTCTTTGAAAAAATATTGGTGTTTTGTGCATTTTTTGTCCATTTAACAAATGTTACAAGTATAATTATAGTTATAATTTTTATAGTTAAGTATATAGTAAGTATATTATATATAGTTATATATAGTAATAGTTAAGTATAATTATAGTTATTAAAGTATAAGTTATAGTTATAATTATCCTATTTTGACAAAAAAAAACACTCGTTTTACAGAAAATTTTATCAGCTTTAAACAATGTTCTCTTTATATTTTGTACACGACCCACAGGGAACCACTTATTGCAAGAAAACTAGAATTTGAGCGAATCCTAATATTTTGAGGGAGCGCATTCATATCAGGGGCTCCACTCTGGATAGGCACAGACTATGCTTTTAATTAATAATTTAAGGTATGATTTCAGAAACAAATGTTTGAAGTCGTACAAAATGAGTAAGAAACAGTGATTTTGGCGAAAGCGCAACAACAAGGCAATAAATATACTGATATCAACATTCTAAATAAACAAATAAAAATTTATAGTTTTTTTAAATATCCATAAAATGAAGTCGAAAAGCGCATGAATTATAACAAAAAGAAGGATTTTATGTTGGTTTTAACTGCGTGCATTTCCTTCAGTTTACGATCTGTTTTAAAAATCCATTTCCTATTGTTTGAACGTTTTCAAACGTTTGGTTATTCAATAAAAATCTAGAAAAAAAAGTATCACAGCCGAATGTTTTTCTGATGAGCATAATTTTTAAAATGCCAAGGTTATTATTTAGCGTGATGGAAGTTAGCCAGTAGCTTGGTTAAATAACATGTATTTAGGCAAAGCATCTGCCAGTAACTGACAAACGAATAGTTTAAAAGGCAACATTGTTTACTAAGTCTCAACTCATGACCAGAAACTACGCTAGCAAGAAATAACAGAACTGTTTTTACTGTGGTTGGCGTAGCCACTCTTGAAGCATATGACAAGAAGAGCTGCTCATTATGCTTAGTAAAAAAACATTATTGTATAGTTTCGAGTTGACTGCATAAACCAGTTACTTAAAGATAATTAACGTATGAGGTAAATTATCTTTATTGGACTCAAAATAACTTAATTAACTTAAATAACTAATTATATTTAATAAAAAATATATATATTTTCAGATATAGATAACTTATAAAAAATAATTCTCTCAGTTCATTTTATTCATTTTACTAACATTGTAGTTCTGTAAGAATGATATTTCTTATTCTTATGTCAAGGCTGACTTGGTTTTATTCTGAACAACCTGTAGTGCTAACTGGTCGTTATCTGCTTAACTTGAACGCACCATCAGTCAAGTTAACCACATAGACTTCAAAAGCAATCAATTATCTTTACACCATAGTATGATCCCAATCGATCTTGAAAATCCTAAAGACATATTTTCCAATTGCATTAAAATCAATAAACATTTTCAACCGTAAGGGTTTTCAAAATCATTCAAGAATCCAAATTGTTATCTGTGACATTTACCTGACTAATTATTAGACCAATAATTTAAGTCTATAATGTTTTTACTTTTCCTTATTGATACCGTAGGTATTACCCGTTTCAGGTGTTTTTAAGACCTTCTATGTGCTTTTAACAAAGTTGCCTATCTGTTATCATCGTATCTCTTAGTGCATTTATGCTAGATAGTTGAAATTTTAAGTTAATGTTTTGTTAAACCATTGAATGATTCGTACTAGTCTTTAAAATTGTTCATAGACAATATATTAAACTTTGAAACAACAATAATATTGTTTTACAAATTCATATTAGATTAAGATATAAGTTTAAAATCTAGAATTAGTAATATAGTTATTTATGCCATAAGGCTGAGAAGTGTGTCTTTATGTCATGGCAATTAGATTTACCGACGAGCGAAGCGAGTCGGGAAAAATTGCCAAGACATAAAGACATTCTCAGCCGGATGGCATACACTATTTTTTTGAGGTAGCACTCATTAAATAAATTGCGATATATACTTAATTGAAAAAAAACAAACGTCCAATTAACTCCATATTATCGTCGTCATTAAATTCATCCATAGCTTCACACTTTTACTCAAAAATGTAAAAGCTTTACAAATAAACACACAAAAATTGTCAATTAAGACACCTTTTAAAAACGAAAAAAAAATAGTCTACGAACAAAAACAGAAACAAAATGAACGTTTTTAAAGAAAACTCATGAAGGTTTAACACAGATTGTTTTTTGAACACGCTACATTACAGTAATGGCGGCAACATATGAATTACTTTTACGTCCTAGGAGTTTTTTTACATTCATTATTGTCCTCGGAGGTGAAAAGTACTAAATAACCTCCTATAACAATAATGATTGGCTTCTCATCCTAAAAACTGTCCAATAAAGTGCTCAATTACGTACTACCTAAAAAAAAAATATTATAACGCTTCAAATTGAAAAATCAAATACGAGGTACCTCCGAGCTTTTCCTCATCACATCAGATTCGCTACGCTTATCCTCCCTGCTTCGCTCGTCCTCAGGATATACAAGTCGTAAAATTTATACTGCAACACATCTTTAACTCACTTCGCTCGTCCACAGATATAAATAATAAAAAATAAAAATATATAAAAAAAATAAAATATAAATAAAATAATAATAAAATATTAATAATAAAAATAAAATACATCCGTTTCATTCCTAGCGGTTATCCATCTAGGCACTGACGCTGCTTTACTTTTATTATTCAACAAAAATCATAGATATACTTATCTTATTGGTGTACATTTTTATTAGGTAAAGGTTTAATAATACTTGTTCCAAATTTCTCTCACTTTTACAATTTTTTAATAAACATATACAATTCATATGGTAAAAATTGAACTAATGCTGATAATGAGATGAAACTGCACACATATGTTGGTCCGAATCAATATCTCATGTTTATAGGTAAATCAAGTTTTTAAAAATCATTGAATCTCTTTAAAATAGTTCATTATCAATTGTAAATTACGAATTACATCTAACTTTAATAATTGCAACGCAATGATTAGAAAACAACATAATAATAGTAATAATAATAATAATTTATTAGACTTAAATGATATAAAAAATCAAAAACCATCCAAAAATCAATTATCAGAAGAAACTTTAAATAGAAGTTTCTTAAAAACTTCTATTCAACTTCAGCCTTCCTGTCAATTTCAATCCTTAGTCGGCACAATTATAATGGGTTGTACTGCAAGCATTAGAATTAATAAAATATACAAAACCGATAAGTTTACACATATGTATATATTAACATCAATAATTATTCTCTTAAAAGGATTTAAATCAAACTAGATATATTTAGGAAGGATTATACGGTCAAATTCAAAACTATCCAGAGGATGAGAACCCCTCGTATCTTTCCATACATTGTTTTGTAATAACAAACTAAGCGGGGAGGGGGGGGTACTTCATCAATAATTTATGGATTAAGAGAATGCATATGCAAATAAGATATTAACATGGCACTGACTTACATGACTGCTCGATTATTCTAATCAGAGATATAAACAGATATAAATCTATAAATTCATAACTACGGAGCATCGTTTTCTTATAGTTTTGGATTCAGATAATTTATTTCTTGTTTTTTACTTCTCTTTTTTTACAATATGTAGAGCTAACAAGTAATATATAGCATGTACAAATAAATAAAAAATAGGATGTTGCAATAATGCATTTTTGCACTAAAATTAATCGAACTATTGAAATGATCGAATAAAATGTATAACAGTTTTTAAAAAATCGCTGAAAATTCCAAAATCATCTACTTGAGTTGAAATTTGGTGCGATTATATCTCTTTACGTAATAAACATGTACATAAAGATTAATTTTATAATACGACCAATATATTCATTAAACTGAGTTGGCTTCTGCGGCTATTGTCATATATATTTAGGTCTTCCGGCGGTGACCGCGTCAATGACATATAACTTAGACTGATAATGACATGGAACTTAGCCCTAGTTTTATACATGGCTACATGCGTGCCAAATTTCAATAAAATCGTATAATTTTTTCGCGTTTTATGACTTTTTGACATTTTTGAGTCATTATTGCAGGTTAATAACGTCATAAAAAATTCTTTCTAAGCAGCTCAACTACATCTACAGACTGATATTTGTACAAAGTTTCAACCCTCTAGCATGAAAGCACCGAGAGCTACGATGATAACAGACACACACACATACAAACAGACAACTTTTTGAGAAGCACTTAGGAGGCCTTAAAACACCTGAAACGGATAATTCCGGTGTTATCTCGGTTTACCGATTTTTTCGCATAGACAACACTTTTCCTACATGTCTACAGTATAAATTAGGAAAATTATTGATTCTGATAAACATGATAATAACATTCCTTCCTTGAAAGGAACATGTTTTGTACTTTTTTTTTAGCTTTTTTTCCATAACCTAGACAAGACAAGGCTCTCAAATAATTACCATAGCTATGACGATTTGCAATTACTATTTGCTATTTGCTATGATGCATTTGCAAATTAACTATTTCCAAAGAAAGGCTATAAAATAAATTACTATTTGCTAATGCATTTGCAAATTAACTATTTCCAAAGAGAAGGCTATAAAATAAATTACTATTTGCTATGATGCATTTGCAAATTAACTATTTCCAAAGAGAAGGCTACGAAATAAATTACTATTTGCTATGATGCATTTGCAAATTAACTATTTCCAAAGAGAAGGCTATAAAATAAATTACTATTTGCCATGATGCATTTGCAAATTAACCATTTCCAAAGAGAAGGCTATAAAATAAATTACTATTTGCTATGATGCATTTGCAAATTAACTATTTCCAAAGAGAAGGCTACGAAAATAAATTACTATTGCTATGATGCATTTGCAAATTAACTATTTCCAAAGAGAAGGATTGCTATGATGCATTTGCACCATTTCCAAAGAGAAGATACGAAAAAATTACTATTTCAAGACGGTTTTGTAAATGAAACACTTTCTAAGACCAGCAATGAAATAAATTACCATTTGCTATGATGCATTTGCGAACTAACCATAATCAAAGACTAAATATTCAAAAAATTAACTATTTTAGGATGACAGAGCTTAAAATAATAAATAATTAAACGTAAAAAATTGTATTAAAAAGGAAGAGAAAAGTTGGAAGCTTCGTATGTGTGTTCTCTACAAACCCTGCTAATTTAAGGGAGAAAGTTGAATGTGAAGCCTTAGCAGTTTAGCAAGGGGGTTGGCAGAGACTACTTTGTTTCCCTGACTCTGACCACTCGTTGGTACTTTTACTCTCAAAGTGTAAAACACAGAATCATCCTTTTCACCTTCCCATTAATGCTTCAACTTACTTCAACGATTTATTACACGACACCTACTACAAACAGCCGCTTTAAAAAAATAATCTATGGCTTTAAAAATAATACTTGGTTGTGAAAGTAAAAAAAAAAATTATACAAAATAAAATATTCTGAATGTTGTAAGAAATAAAATAGCCGTATCGATTTGTAAAAACTGTTTTTATAATGTTTCTATATCAAACAATATCGAAATTGCAAAAAAGTTTATACTTTAATCAGTTGGGAACTGCATTTAAATATCAAAAAATTGTAATAAAAACAGGTATTGACTTAGTAGGAACTCAAGGGTCCATGGATTTTAACATAATAATATGACAGAATTATTAAGTTTTATATTAAGTCCTTAGTAACTTCAGGTTTGCCCCTACTGTGTCTAACCCATACGATCACGCCCAATACTGGCGAACCTCCTAGATCTCACAATAAATAGTTATATCCTCAGAAGTGCGCACGACATACTAGGCAAGTACGGTAATAAGCGGAATAAAGGACGAATAAAAAAAGTTTTATTCCCAGCGGTCACCCATCCAGCCACTGATCTCGCTAGATGCTGCTTAACTTTTATGATCCAACAAAAACCGAACATATACTTGCCGTATTGAAACAAAACCAATTATACCTATATATTACATAAATGGATATACTTGTACTAATTTAAGCTGAATTGGATTATTTTTTTGATGATTTAGTATATTTGAATACGTACACAAGTCATTGGATAAGTATAGAACTAAGGCTGGTAATGAGATGAAACTTAGCACATATCTTAGTCTTATATATGTCTCCATGTGTGCCAAATCTAAAATCAATTAAATAATTATTTGTGTTTAATGAATTTTCGAAATTTCCGCAGTCATTATATTAGATTAATGACGTCTTAAAAAAATATATCGGTAGAGCACAACTAGACCATAAGAGTGATTTTTGTAATCTAGATTAAATACACTGGGAGATACGATGATAACAGACACACACGGACAATTTAGTAAAAACCTCTCAGGAGGTCTTAAACCCACCTGAAACTGATATTTCAGGTGAAATCCCAGTTTCGGATTTTTTTCTAAACACCATACTTTTCCTACGGTATGAATGAGAATAAGTAAAATACGAAATGTCCAATAAGTGCTTTTCGGTTCCTCGGGGATACCTTTGCGGTAGCTACTCGGATGAAATTTACCGCTGTGCTTAAAGTATTAACTAAAGTTGGCGTAAATCTCTTATTTCAAAGGTCTCGTAACATAAACTGCAAGCACAACATAGAGTCCAAGAATGTCCAGTTCGCCTGGAGTAAAAAACTGGGTGAGTATAGAGGGCCAGTTTGCACAGGCCGGTTTGCGCAAACCGGCCTGTGCAGTGCAGGCCGGACAGAGTTGAAAACTGAGCGTTTATGGGAGATTATAGAAATTAATAAAACAGAAGAATTACGTCTGTACGAATCCTCTTATGAATGAAGACTACTTAGTACGATCTAAACATACATTTCAGTGACGCAGCCATATGGAGGTGGTAAAATCGTTCCATCAATCGAACTTCAACACGAGTTGTCAGTACTTAAATTGTTAATAGAATTTTATCTTAATTTCACTTTTGAAGTTACAGGGGCAGAATGTTATAATCAAAAGCGTAAAATTATTGAAAAATGTATAATATATACAACAACGTTACTATTGTATCTTGAAATAAATTATTTGACTGCATGCAGGTTCGTAAAATAAAACAATTGGAGTTTAAAGAATGCAACAAATATATCATAAGGGGGGAGGGGTACTATCTATGTATGGAAACAGTATAAAGATATTGCTTGTGATAAAAATGATAATAGAACTTGAAGGTGTCACTAAGGGAGGGCATTTAAGGAAAATATGTCTGAAGCAGAAAGTCCAGGATGGGATATCCAGTGACGTTCTTTTGTGTCGGTTTAGAATTCACTTGAGATAAGATTACAGCCGAAAATACATCGTATATTTCGGCGAAAGCAGTTTTTAAGAAAAATAAGGGAAGGCTATGATATAATAGCAGTAAAGAGCCACATGGGATGTAAGCATTGGTCACAGGTGTCAGAACGGGGCTCTCTCGTGTAATTCTCAAGCACATCTGCCTCTTCATGAGGCACTCGTGATATATACCCATCTCCTTGCTTCCGTTCTATAGTTATTATAACACCCTACTTAAAGATTACTTTTGACTCAATCTCATATAATTATATTATGTTTTAGCGCGTTTACCATGCATGCTGTACTGCTAAACTCTCTTCAAAACACTGCGCATTATGAGTGTAATAAAATTATTTATCTCTTATATGCGTCAAACTCAACATAGAGGATTTTGACGAGAGAAATCACAGAATTAAAATGGCAGGAATAAAAACATCATCAATGTCAATAGATTCAGATTCGCAAGCTCAGACATTGGGTTCAGGGCTTTAGGAGTCAAGCTAAATAAAAAAGTAACTCTCCGCTAAACCAGGCTTAGGCCTGGTTTAGCCAGGCCTAAGGCTATTAAAATAGTCTATTAAAATGTCATAGATTTAGTAAAAACGGAATAACAATTAAACCTAATGTAAATGTTGAAAGCAGATGCCCTATAAAGGAACAACAAATGTGGTAAATTGCATCTCATTATCAGCAAAAAATCGCTTGTTTAACGAAATTTAAACTACTTTTAGAAAATTGTAAAACTATAAAATTAGTAGGACTTTGTCGCTAGTATGATACTGTGGACCAAAAGACCCCCCTCATCTTAAGTTTTGAACTATTAAACACAAATAACGAAATCTGGGGTTCGTTTTTGTATAAAGGAACCTTCTTTTTGATGGTGTAGTTAACTTTGGGTGTCAAATACAACACTAAATTTTGCGAAAAAATATAATAAATTAAATTTATTTTATTCTTCAAGTATACGACGTTTCTGTACTTCCGGCGTCCACGGTTTTTGTCGATTCAATTTCAAAAAGCATTATAGATGGTTACTGGATAAATGGGCAACTGCTGGGATTAAAAATAATCTCTCCAGTCTGAGGATGAAAGATGCGAGTGTGAAGATATAATAAATTATAAATCAGGCGTACTTTCAATTTTTGAGGACAAGCGAAGCGAGTCCGAAATAAGGAACCTGATAAGGGGAGGAAAGTTGCGAGGTACTCCGAACCAGATTTGATTCCTATTATTTGAAGTTTTCACCTACCTGACTTATGTATTGCTCCAGAAAGGTTTCTAACAAATACATTTATTTATGATATCAAAATGTTAATAGAGGGACAATGTTTAGAGCTAAATGTTTACAAATGTTGTGAAGCAAGAATAAGTAATAAATCTCTAACAATGGGGAATTGTATGATGATTTAACTATGCTTGAGTAGCACTATTCCAACTGACACATTTTAGGTAAAAATGTGGCAACAATCACTTTAGAAAAAATGGATAAGAAAGGCTTATTTTTTTGTAGAGCTTACAGACTACGGCATGTATTTTTATTACAAAAACGGTTACAATCTGCAATGAATTCAAAACTTTCCATTCTCTTTCACGTAAGCAATATTGGAGAGCTTACTTAGATTTGGAGAAAGATTTAGATCACTCTTTAGTAGTAGGTTAAGTAAATAAGAAGGTTTCCGAAGTGTAGGTTTGTTGAAAATGTAACGCAAATGATGTTTGTTGAAAATGCAAGATTGACTCAGGCCCCCTTTGATGAAGTATTTTTCTGCAGAAGTTCCTTGAAGGTATGTGAACAGCTGGGATTGGCTTGGACTCCTCCCTATGCAACTTTTGCCTGGGCCTGGCTTGACTTGATTAGCATCTATAAAAATGACAACTCTCCACAGCAAGTAGTGAGGAAGTTCTTCATACTATACATATATACATAGACTACAATAAATATGCCGAGAGGCTTTATGTCCCTTAAGAGATTAAGGGAGATGACAAAGCACGTAAGGCCACACTTAAAATATTATTCGTCGGAATAGAAAACTAAGTTCTTAAAAGTAAAAAGCTAAAAACATGTGGGTAGAATAAAATAAGGTCTATAAGTGTTAAGAAATGTTTTGTTTACAAAAAGAATAAGAGAGATATCGAGAGGATAAAGGTAAAAGACAAGATTGTACAGAGGCAAGGGTAGGAGCTGTCCAAATCTCTCGAGGGTAGCCCAGTCACTTCTGATTTGAACGACAAACACCTAAAACACAATAGAAGCCTCTAAAAGCCCTTTACTTTAGCAACCGATATACCCACGGGAATGCTCAACATTAAACGTTTTTCTATTGATAACCTTCAACTATATAAATCTTTGTTAAATAATGTTTCCTTCTGTTAATGTCCGTTGTACGCCGTGGATATTATTAAGTCAAGTGGGTTACTATATATTTAAGCTGTAGCTATTACTTTTATGACGTATTGGAGTTAATTAACGCATAAAAATGGATTTTGCAGAGAAGAAATGGATGAGAACAATATGTTCAATCGAATATAAATATTGTATTTCGGAGAGGGAAATGGCTTAGTCGTAGCAAGTTTCATAAAGATGTAGGTTCATAAAATGCTTTATAAAAGTTTCGGGAACTTCATTACTCTCTAATTCTCTTTATTTAATTCAACATATCAAAGCAAACGTCGCCGAACTAACAAAACTTTTAGGAACTTGGGGAAAAGACGAGTAACTTAATTTTAAATTGTTATGTATTTTTTAACTTAAAAGTAAACACCGAAGTCCAAAACAATTAAGTTGGACCACGGGCGCCATGGCGATGACACAATATGAAATAATATTCATTATTTAGTTCCACTTGTGTACAATTTACATGTATATTTAAGTCGAGTTTACTAAAAAACAAGATTAGGGGTTCTGTTTGACCTTAGATAAGTTAATTTATCGGATGGAAAATGTATGTCTATTAGATTTAAGATAAAGGGGAGGAAAGTTTGTCATACATATGTATATAGACATCGATTCTATACGATATAGCTTCCACATCATGTCATGTATACACATAGACATCACATACACCTGCATAGCATGTGTATGTGTCCTCTATCTTACCGTGTAATCTAAACCCCTTTACCACGACGTTTCCTTCTCTTTTGTCATTATATAATTGAAGGTGCTTTTCAAACTCAACATTAGGAGAACTAGATTTTAAATTACTAGAATTTTGGTGAATTTCGGGATGATTTCGCGATTGTAAAAGTTCAGTTTATCAAAAAGTAACTGGTTAACAAAATGTAACAATCTTATCAATTTCGGCTAGCATTGCTTTTTATAGGAAGTATTCTTACTTTTGTATGGTAATACTTTAGCTGGAACCTTTAAACTTAACTAACATGCTTTGCTTTAAGTACCGACAAGAAAATATGTTCTAAACAAAAATAGAATTTAAGGAAAAATAAATCCTACTCTTCCTAGACCTGTACCAGATCAAGTTACAGATCTAGTAAATTTGATGTAGTTACTTAACAAATTTATTAGTTACTTTTCACGGATCTAGTTAGTTTACGGCTTTATTAGTCTAATACTCGAGAGTTTACAACTTTTTTGACGATTTTTCCTTTCAAATTATTTCCTTAGGCCTTTTTATACAACTAATTTCCCGAAAAAATTATGTTGTATTATGTAAATAAGAGACATTATGACGCTGGATCCATGACGTGATTTAGTCGGGACGCGTAATGGCTCAGACTCTATAACGTAGCCCCAGGGTAATATTACAGCCGCTTCTATTGATGTTTTTATTTCAAACATTTTCCCAGAGGGAACGATTAAATACTTTCACCAATTATAAATCTGATCGGCCGCGACAATTTTACAACTCTTCAACGGAGGTCCGCTAGCCGAGCGAATTATCAGAGAGGATTTGCATGAATTTTACAACTTTATTGGCAATATATTGTGTATATATACTTACTTCACAAAATTTTAGTAACTAATATATCAGGGTAGGTATAAATAACTAATAAATTTATTGAATAACCACTACTTCTGTAACTTACTAGATCTATAACTACAGTCTATCGTTTAGTTTAAAAATCTTGACAGGTCAGTTTAGACACCACTAATTCTTAAGAAAAAAAATCCCTGCAAGAAAGGAGCGGGAAAAAAATAGGTAAACAAATCAGGTTATTTTACCCGTATTTTCTTGGTGATTTTTTACATTTCTTTTGAGTAGGTTTATTTTAAAATATCATTTTAAGATTAATTTGAAAGTAGTTTTCAAAACGATGTAATAACAAGAAGAACCACAAACAAAGTGAACGATTGCCAGGAAGAAGGGTTTTTCCCTACAGCGGTTATTGTGGTAGGGATTTTTCTCTTTTTAAGTGAGAGGTTGGCAGCGGCTTCTCTGATTGGTCAATTCCCAAAATACTTATGACCTTGGGGATTTTTAAACTAAACGATAGACTGTAATATTTCAGTGTAAAAGTGTATTTCAACCATCATTGTGGTCATCTTCAAAATATGTTAAAAATAAAACCAAATCAACGAATAACTAAGAGAACTAACAGAAGATAAAAATCAAAATGTAACAACAAAATTGATATCACAAATCCTACCTACACTAAAAACAAGGTGTATCTTAACAGGTTGGCTATACAAATATAAATTATAAAGACTAGACTTAATTGAATTATAAAATAAAACGTAGAGGTGCTTCTACATTGAGGTACCTCTACGTTATATTTAAACAATACAGAGCACCTCTACGTTATATTTAAACAATACAGAGCACCTCTACGTTATATTTAAACAATACAGAGCACCTCTACGTCATATTTAAACAATACAGAGCACCTCTACGTTATATTTAAACAATACAGAGCACCTCTACGTTATATTTAAACAATACAAGCAACAATACAATACAGAGCACCTCTACTATTAAAAATATAAAGCACTTTTACGATGTATTTTTACTTTTCCTCATTATACCGTAGGTTATAGGAAAAGTATTTGTGTGCAAAAAAATCTGAAACCAGGGTAAAAAACGTTTTAAAGGCATCCTGAGTGGTTTTCGCAAATTGTCTGTCTGTATGTGTGTTCTTTGTGTATTTATGCTAGAGAGTTGAAATTTTGTACAAAAATCAGTCTACCGCTTTAATTGTGCTACTTGGAAAATATTTTTTTACGATGTCATTAACCCGCAATAATGACAGCGAAAATTTCAAAAAATCATAAAACGCAGAAAAATAATCGATCGAATTAAGATTTGGCACACATGTGACTATATTGGCACACATATGTGCTAATTTCACTATCAGCATTAAAACTAATGCTATGTATATAATAAAACATTCATGTTTAATGAATGACTTTTGCACGTTTTTTAAAATATTGTAAAAAATTAAGAAATGGTCTAATTGAGTTGAAATTTACTCATTTCAACTTAATTAGTCAACAAATTTCAACTATTACTTACAGATTAGATCTTAAGTAATAATCTGTAAAAGTAACGAATGCATTGTAACTACTCTTTTTAACTAACTAATCTGTAACTAATAATCTGTTAAAATAACAATACATCTGTACTATCTCCTCTGAACTAACTAGATCGTAACTAATAATCTGGTTAAAGAACAAATAATTGTAACTATCTCCTTCCGAACTAACTAGATCCTATAACAATAGATCTTGTAAGTAAAAATACATTTGGAGCAATTTCCCTAAAACTAACTAATTTTGAACTAATAAATCTGTGTAAAGTAACAAATACATCTGTGAGCAATCTCCTTCTGAATAACAGATCTGAGTTAATAGATCTGTTTGTGAACTAATAGTAACTGTAAAAGATAACAAACATCTGTGAGCAATCTCCTTCTCGAAACAACTAGATTTGTAACTAATAGATCTGATGTAAACTACACAATAACCTGTGAACTATCTCCTTCTGAAACTAACTAGATCTGTAAGTAATAGATCTGTGTAAAAGTAACAAATACATCTGTGAGCAATCTCCTTCTGAAACTAACTAGATTTGTAACTAATATAATCTGTGTAAAAGTAACAATACATCTGTGAGCAATCTCCTTCTGAAACTAACTAGATTTGTAACTAATAGATCTGTGTAAAGTAACAATACTCGTGAGCAATCTCCTTCTAAACTAACTAGATTTGAACTAATAGGTGTAAAAATAACTAGAAAATCTATAAAATAACTACTCCTGTAGCTAGAAAATTATATATAAAAATAACTTAAACTGAATAAACTTAATAAATTTGTACAATGCAATATTTTAAACTCCCTGAGAGTATAGATAAATTACAAAAATTAATGAAATAAAATGTTAAAACAAATTATAAAATATTAAAATAATTATTATTATGTTTTTGTTTTTTTTTTGTAACGGATGGATAAGCAATTTGCACGGACTGGTAAACAAGGCTGTTATCACCCGCACCCTAACATTCCCTTGATGTATTTACTTCCTCGTCACAAATATAAGTGAGCAAAAAGAGTCACGACTATATAGTCTTTACCTCATTTATGGCTGTTTTCTCATCTTTATCCAAATAGTTTAAAAACTATTGCTAATGAATGCAGTATTATTATAATTTTCGGTTTCAAGCTCGGAAATTCTTATCATCATCATCGATAAGTTTTTCTATTTATTTTACAAGCTGAATCACGGTAGTTTTCTTTGTATATCCACATTTCGTGTTAAAACTGTGACCATTTTTTATTTTTCTATTAAAAACGTGTCACTATCAAATCGTCTTATAATTTTTTTACATAAATTAAAACATCACAGAAATTAAGTCAAATTTTTAACAAAGCAAAAAGTGGTTATTTAATCAAATTAAAAAATTGCCATTTCTACGCCATATTTAACAAAAATAAAAGTTGACAACTCCATTAAAAACTTGTACGGTTTAAGACTTGTACACTCATAAGAATTCCAGGGTAGACTTTTCAAAACTAAGTTTTTCATCGGTTTATTTGTTGAAAATAAGTGACGGCTTTGTCTTAAAGTGTACTTTTGGTCGCGTCTCCCACCGCTGTCATGGAGTCGAGTTAATACACAACTCGAGAAAATGTAAAACTTTCTCTTATCCACCTTTTTATTTGAATTTCTCACAACAGTTTGT
The DNA here is from genome assembly GCA_018340805.1 of Microvelia longipes. Taxonomy (NCBI): domain Eukaryota; kingdom Metazoa; phylum Arthropoda; class Insecta; order Hemiptera; family Veliidae; genus Microvelia; species Microvelia longipes. Next base: position 30,917,025 of record JACMZG010001893.1, on the reverse strand, counting down.
TAAAATATTTGATATTATTAATTAAGAGACGTATTTAAAGAGTTATAAGACAGAGACATATTTTTTTAAGATATGGAGCTTTTTGAGTCGTGAATTGGAGTGAAAAAGTTTTTAACAGGAGAATTTCCTTCTGGCGTTTTTAACTTTTTTATTCAACTGATACGGGTTTTAATATTTGATTATTAAATTAGGTAAAAGATATTTAGAGTAGGTAAAGAAAAGTGTACAGAACCACAATGGTTAGCCGAGGGTCTGATGTTGGTAACACTATGCTTGACAGTGAACATAATGATGTCAACACATATTGGTAACACTGGTCTTTTTTTTTAATTTAACACATATTGGAATAAACCCCATTCAATTTATTAATAAGTCAACTAAAAGCTGGAAAACAGGGATTTTGAAGAGTCAACACTGAGATGTTACACTGCTATCGGTCTGTGTGATCATCGTAAATTTTCAGCACAACTTGGTAACGAGGTTTTTGACGTGACAGCCTAGTGATTGCTACTTAACTCGTCTTTGGAAGCATGTATACAAAATGCATGATGATAGCAGGTGGTAATCCACCATTCATCAAATCCAGGTTCCAACCTACCCCAGGAAATTTTTAATGCCCATCCTCATAATTTTGTTATGTAAAAACTCCACCCGATTCATTACATTATAAGAATTAGGCTGTCTCGTATGATTTCGGAAGAGGTATGTAAGGCACCTAAATTACTACATAGATCAAGAGAGGCTTATTGCTACCTGTGAGAGGTCACTCATACCAAAGGTTTACAACCTGCTTATGAGGTTAAGTTAAATACCTGCGTATAACGCTTATCGTCTTCACAGTCTTCTTCGAATAGAGAATTAACTGCACCCAAAAATCATCATATTAATAGTAAATTAATCAATGACATCCAACTTTTCCATAAGCTTCATTGTCGCAAATTTTTATCTGGTTATTTTGCCTACAGTTCTATAAGATTTTAATTAAAAAATACTGTTGTAATGATAATGCTCCTCAGCAAATAAAATTAATTTACCTTTTATAAATTTTAATTTAAACTTTTACTGTTCACTGTTTCTTTGATTAAAACAAAAATAAATTATTAGAATTTTTTAAAAGTTTTTTTTGATATCTTTCAAGAAATTCAGCAAGGTGAATTATAAAATAGAGAAGATTACTTTACTAAAAATTATACAAAGAGCGAGCGCAGTACGGAGGGGGTGTTAACTAAAAGAAATTAAAACCACTAAGTTATCCAACTCCAGTAAACAGATTAACAGAACAACCAAATTAATTATTAATAATTAATTTAGATTTAGATTCTTGTCCACTAATGACATTATAAGAAACGCTTGTTTTGTTTCCCTTTTTTAAAAGTTATTTTAATATTTTTTTTTAATTTAGCAAGATTTTTGTTGAATTATTTTGGACATTATTCTAAAAGTGAAGTTCGTCTTAGAGGACCAAGAAAGATAAAAGAGATGGGAGAACAGACTATGGCTGTGACTCGAAGATGATCAAGTACAACTTTGGGTGTGTTATGAAAAGGGTAAGATGTACATTATTGTACATCAAGGTAAGTTCAGCGAAAAAACTGGAAGAGACCAGACCGTGGGGTGGACCAATAATAAGTTGGTGGGATGGAGTGTCACAAATTCTGTAATGATATATACAGTTGGTTTGATAAAGTAGCAGAGAAGAGGTAGTTTGGACTCAGGTCAGGTAAAATGCTCGTGCTCAAAATGCCAAAAACATGAGAAGACAAGCCGTCCTATAATCTTATTCTTACTACCATGGTTGCGTGTGTGTGTGTGTGTGTGTGTGTATGCGCGAGTATTCACCGCCAAAGGTGTAGTGGAAGTGTTCAAGCAAAAGTTCTTTATTGGTGTTTTAAAGTTAGCATGTCTTCAACCTACTCGTTAGTCTCTTTGATGAGGATGACTCATTAATTTTTCTATAAGTTACAATTAAATAGTCCTTTAAAATCAATTTATAAACCACCAAGATATATTTTAGTCACTAGTAGGTGTAGATGGCACATTCTGTCTACCAAAAGCCATTGCTATTGTGAACAGTTCACATGAACTGTTATCGGAGCTTCCCTGAATAGATACAATTACATTTTTTTCTTTTAGATCGAAACATTCAACAGACACTTGTCTGTGATGTCCACACAAAGCGACAGCATTTCAATAAACTATCACTAACAATTAAAATAATTTTGAGGACTTGAGAAGTACCACAAATGGTTACATAAGAGGAACAGGGTGCATGGGGTGAAAGTGGCTTAATTTAAAACATTAATAAGGAACATGGTGGCATACCTTGACTTCCAGATACCACTTTAGCTCTCAATCAATGGCGGTCTTAAGACATAACTCTAGACATGGGGGCTAAGCCCCTGTGTATTTCGGGTTACGTATGACTTACAATTTTGGCTATAATAATAACATAGCATTTGATAATTTCTAATGTCAATATATTTATGAATAAATCGATGTTAAAACATGTTAAACCAAATACGGGGTTTAACCCCCCCCCCTCACAAACTATAACATGAGATCGCCTCTGATACAACCACGTACATATTGAATCTGAATATTTAACTACCCCCAGTTAAATCAAGTTAAAAATGTTTATGAATTAAGTGTGCGGTAGGGGAGGAGGCAACTCATTAAAATATCAAAGCTTTTAATGGCTATTGCATAGCATTCACACTCGCTACCTTGTTGTATAAAACATTAATTTTTTAAAAGATTTTGTTACGCTATATTTTACTCTACCATTATCTCTTATATTGAACAATTTCTTCTCCTTTTAAATTTTTATTATCTGTTATTAAAACACAAGGCAACACCCTGCGTCCATTTTATAGTATTTATAGTAACTATCTATCTGAGTATCTATTGTAACGATCAGATATCTTACTACCTATAATATAACTAGTAGTATAATATATATATATATATATATATATATATATATATATATAATATATACAGTAAATAGTATCTGATATTGATAGTAACTATCAGATCTATCTATATCCTATCTATAGTAACGAACAAATATATGTACAGTGACGATCAGATTTATCTATATTCTATCTATAGTAACGATCAGATCTAATCAGATCTATCTATAGTAACGATTAGATAGTAACTATCTGATAGCTCAGACTTGTAGTTGAAAAAGAAACTTAAACTATGGGTTTTATGGGTCATTTCTTTGCAAGAAATGACATTTGTATATTATATTCGGCAGTAACTTGACAATTTTTGTCTAAACTCAATACTTTACCTTTATTCTTCCCTATTGGTTTACCACGATGCCAAAATGAAACACATAAGGGTAGACATTACTAAACGTTTAGTAGCTAAAATATTATCAACACTGATAACTTGTGCTTTGGACTTTTTAAATTAAATTTAAATCCATATTGTTGCTTTAAGAATCTAACATTTTCATTTTTTGAGCGTTTTGAAATATTAATAGCATTATGATTGCCACAGAACAAGTATAATTTTATAATTTATTAGGGATTTTCATAGAGATATTATTACTAGAAGAGCCCTATAATTTAAATTTTGAAACATCAAAAAAAGTAACCTGACCACGTTAAAAATACAAATCAAAACACAAACAATGTGCGGGAATGCGAAATCAATTGATTTATCATAACCTTAACTCACTCTTAATGGATGTTTTAATGAGGTTACACAGAGCCCCTGAGAGCCCCAAAAAGATGTTTCAGACCTCTCAATGTATTGAGATAAGCTATGCTCTCTCTATTATATAAATCTATACGGTGATTTTTACTTTTCCATATCTACTACGGTCGGTATGTAGGAAAAATATTGTGTTCATCCTAAAAATCCGAGATCGAGATTTTATAAGATTATTTGTTCTTAGGCGTCATGATGAAGTTCAAAATGGTGTACTTTTTTACTTGTTTACTTTTTTCTTTCATAATCTATATGTGAATGTGCGGACGCGCAATATAGATAATTATCTTTGACGCACATTTGAGCGTCACATTTGAGCGCACATTTGAGAAAGTTGAAGTATATAAACCAGAAAATTGAAGTTTGAGTATAATGTGAAAGTTCAGTCACTTTACGTCCTAATTTTTGTTTCCTATCTCATTTTCACAAACAGGCAATACGGGGTTTCTTCCATAAAAATAAGGGCGGAAAGTTAATTTTTCTCCCTTCTAGAGATATTTTTTTGTTTAAAAACCCGTTAAATCTTGAAAATAATTCTGAATCATGTAAATATATTGTAGTTCTATGGTCATAGTTCAAATATCACACTTCTAAGGTTTTAAAACTCCACAACTGATTTATAAGAAAATATTGTAGTTCAAAGGTCACATCTCTGTTACCAGAATTGAACAATTAATTGGTGTAATAATAACTTACTTTCACGGTGACCTTTCCATGCCAATGAAACTGCTAACCATCAAACCCCGAGACATGGGAACCGTTGTTACCTTTAATCCAAGGGGTGTGATAAAATTAAAGCATCCAAACCCTTATGCGTCAAATATTAATAATAATAATGTTCGTTAAACCGGGGAAGTAGACCAGAGCATTAAACCACTTAGTTTATTCCTTAGTGCAAACCCATATTGCTCGTTTAGAGCCTTGCAGCCTATTAGGGATAACCCCTGCAGCATCCACTTCAGGTGGAGTGCAAACATTTTACTCTAAGTGTATTATAAATTTGGGAATAATTTATTTAAGCAATAATCTTATAAAAACTTAGAGTAGTGCGTTGTATTATAAAATACATCGCAGTTTAACGATGTAAACACCAGACCTTCGTTGTGTCAATGGTTTTTATAACACAGACGCTTTAACAACCTACGGACGAGGCTGCATACTGATGCTTTGTTTGAAAATAATACAGAATCATAATGATGGATGTATGCCACCGTTTATTATTATTTTTTTACATTTTCCTACTTTAATATGACGTTTGAAGTGAAAAAAAAACCTTTAAAATGCATTTATAATCGAAAAATCATACGTGGGCTTATACGACGTATGAGTTTTTGGTTTTACAAGATCATGTTTGAGAGTGAAGGCATATTTCTATACTGGTTAATATATCATAGGGAATAATTATACAAGTGTAGCTTTCCCAGTAAATTGCTAATTATTTTTAATGCCCATGGTTATCAAGCCGATATTTCTAAAAAACTAAAAAACATCCACAACAGATTATGAATAATTTAAAACCCCCTCTATATGCCATGGTAAAACACCAATATTCAAACCGAACATCGCTAGAATTATCAAAGAGGGTTCCTTCAAAAAAGCTTTTTTAAATGCTTACTCGATTAGCCTTTTGAATCTCTGAAAACTTTAGAGAGACCACTACGTCAGCTATGACACTATTTTCTGGTACTGGACACATAATTGGCTTTGATATTTGTGTTGTTCGTCTTGTTTTTAAATATTTTACGATTTAACCTTTGCATGCAGTCAAAATCGTTAAGAGGTCAAGCTTGTAGTATTGTAGTATACTTCGTATAGTTACCGTTTAAAGAGTTTCTACATCATGTAGTTTTAAAGGTAAACTGGTATTCAAGGCACACAATTTAGTACTCAAATTATGCAGGTATACTCAAGGGATTCTAAACCAAACGTTAAGATACTATACTTGGACCTTTAGCCGTTATATTTAAAGGATTTCATTACCATGTATCAAGATATACTGGTATTCAAGGTTTTCAAGGTAGTATTTAAGGTAAGCTGAAAGAAATTAAGGTTTAAAGGGATTCTTCACCAAACGTCAAGGTATTAAATTTGGGCCTTCAGACGGTAAATCCGTCTAAAGGGTTTCTATATTATGTTTCGAAATATATTGGTTTTTAATGTATACAAGGTAGTATTTAAGGTAAGCTGGAAGTATTTAAGGTATACTAAAGGGATTCTTTACCAAACTTCAAGGTATTATACTTGGCACTTTATACGGGATACCCGTCAAAAAAGTTTCTATACCATGTATCGTCAGAAGCGTTACGCCATACATACTCAACTCTTTCGCTCAACCGCTTTTGCTTCTGGCTCTTGAAATTCAAGTTTAACGAAAAGTCAAATACAAAAAATGTAACAAAAACAAACGTGGTATTTTCCAACCTTAAACACTGATAAGAACAAACCCGATTAAAAACTAAACAAGAACAACCTTCCGTAATAAAAGTTTTAAAAAAATCTTGAAAAAGCATTTAAAGTATTCTTAGGAAAGAAAATGAAAAGAAGTAAGCAGACTAATATTAGGAGGGTAATACTTAGAGATGCAGAACTAATCAAGTAGCCGAGCAGAAGGGGAGTAGTTCCACCAAGATGTTTGCCCATTACCCTCGACTTTGCCCCTATTAACTCTTATACAATAAAACACATCTTTATTTCCACCTTTACGCCTCCAACCTTCTTCACACTTAAAAACATTTTTAGTCTAGCACAGAATCCCAATCCAGATCTGGAATAATTTACACACTTTTTTACTGATCCAATTTAGTGCAACAAGTTTTTTTTAATATTTTTGTCGGCATTTTAGTAAATAGTTATAAAAAGACGAATAGAATTAGAAGAATATTCCACTAATAGTTTATTTTACCGCAAAAGACTTTTTCAGTTATAATAATACCTCGTAAATTTGGAAACTCCCCCACCATATCCACCAAACGAGCAGCCTCATTAAGCGTAATTGTGTGATGGGAATTCGTTTTGAAACAGTATTTTAACGCAGTTTGAAATTGCCACTTGATATAGGAGACCCAATATTACAAATTCTTTCTTCTTCTTTTTCATACATAGTTGTATATGAATAATAAGTTATAGCGCGATCCAAAATCTTTTAAATTTTTTATTGGTTGCTTACTTTGGCAACTATAATGGGTTAATAACGTCATACGAATTTTATATAAATAGGATTTTTTACTTTAATATGATTGATTTATTTACTGTGTTTCAGTTTCATTTCGATCTAAAAAGAGTTCAGAAAAAAGTTCATATTGGCTAAGAATTATAAACGGTAAGACTTCTTTTTAAATTTTAAAGAGAGACTTAAGAAATAAATATTGCTTAAACTTCATTATAAAATTATAAAGTAATAATAACTATTTGCCTCCGTAGCCGCGGTCGAGGCTGTATTTGAATACACTTGCCCACACTCGTGATCGTTGGCGTTAAACCGTCTGTACTATACTGACTTTTGACTCCACGGAGGTCTTAGGTCCCTGGTTAAGTTTCTTAGTTTTTATCAGATTATTGTTTAAATAAATGATTTGCCGACTTTAAATTCTACGTTGAGTGTACTGTTTGTCACTACCTCCTCAGGTGTTCCCGAAGGTGGCTTATCTATGATAAGCTACAAGGCTCTAAACGGGGTTATTATTGTAAATATTTTCTTTTGTTTTACACTCAGGTTTCCCACTGGTTAAAGGAATAAGGACTAAGTCAAGCACTCTTCCTTTTTTTCTTTTTAACTGATGAAATTTTCGAAGAATATGGGTTGTGCTTTCTGTAATTGCTTATACAAACTAGGTTTCAGGTCAAGCTGGGATTATAATAAAAATAATTTAAATAATAATAATTACGATTATATATAGAGGACACTGTATTGATTTGAATAAAATTGATTCATTTGATAAACTATCTTTAACATAGTGGGATTATTTTTACGTTTAAACCCCAATTTTTGTACAATTATTGTATACAGTACTGCATGGAAGAAATTACTACTGATACGTAGCGTTTTTCTCCCTAGGCTACGCCTCAGTATTCTAAAAGTAAATTTCTTATCTCGGATTCGCTATTTTATATAAACTTCGCTAGTTTAGGTAAATTTAATAGTCTACTTTCCTTTTAGCTCAATGGCTAATTTATTACCTGTCAATACAATTCCATCTTTTCTACCGAGTAACATAAATAGCTATTATTTATTAGTTATAATTTGTAACTATAGCTATAATTATATAGTTATAAACACTTTATTTTGTTAGATATTTATAGATCAACAAACATACTTGACTAACAATAAAAGACTTATCTTAGATAAATAATAATATTATACAAAACTTAGATTAGTAAAATGCATATTGTACTTACTTAGGTTAATATTACAAAATGTTTTAAAAGTATAGGTAGATTAGCAGTGTTTTAATTAAAACCTTTGATATGTTTTATATCTAGACACGGACAGCTTACTCAACTTTTAGAAAAAGTAATGAGAAACTAGATTCAGGACCTCGCTCTATCATACAGGTACTGACTGTTAGTGGCATAGTAAAACTTATAAATCGTAAGAAGGTTTAGATTTGGAACGACTTACATCGTGATATCAGGTCTTATTTATGGCGATATTCTTATTTTTCTTAAATCGAAAGAAGAAAAGTATATTTTTCATATTTTGCAGTTACTCTATAGCATTCCTGTTTAATTACTTAACTACTGATGAGTCATGTAAAAAAATAGTGTATTACATAAAAAGCAACGTACAAATTATATAAATCCTACATTAAAATAATTGTATGTAAAAAAGCAACTTTAAACTTGCCTGCTGTACACGAATAATGAAATTATTTTTTAGACACTTGTGAGCATTTGGAAAAGTTATTTTCCCTAAAGCAAAAGAGAAAGAAGTAAACGAAAAAAAGTGGTTCATATTTTATTAGGTGGTTATTCACATCGGTTGAAAGTTAAAGGGGTATGGAGGCATGCGGCCAGCAATGGATATTGCATGCTTTTATTAACGATTCTACCAATATGGAAAGCCGTTGGGTTTAAAACAAAAAATCTAAAAAAACTGTAACACGGAGAAGGTTAAAGTAAAAACAGTGTAGCCCAGTGTATCAATTGGTACTTGTGTTATACAAGGTAACTTAAGATATTAAAATTCCGTATTAATCTTTTCCATTCATGTGAAAAAATACTCTAACACTAAAAATGTATCATATAAGCAAAAATCGAATGATGAAAACATAAAGTTTTTGACAAATGCAATTAATTTTCTGATAAGTAATTAACTAATAACTAACGAATAACTAATTAACTAATAACTTACTGATAATTAATTGTTTTGATAGTTATTGATTTTCTAGCGACTTCAGTAAAAAACAGTCAACAACCTGTCAAACCTATCACGTGGACATAATTTTCCCAAAACCGATTTTTCCTTATCAAATCCTGTGTAACTGAAACAGTATATGGTAACAAGAATGCTATAAGGAGGAGTGGAAAAAATATTTGATACCATGAGTTTTAAAAACTGTCTAAATGGCAAAATAAAGAAAAACCATATAAGTTTCTTTTTTAAAATTAAGTAAGAAAATCCCTGTTCTTTAGTTGGTAGATTGGGTACCATAATCCTTATAAACGTTAGGTGCTTTAAGAGCAGTTACCTAATTACCTTATCTTTTTAGTGGTATATTTATTTTTAGGTGTCACATATAACACCGAATTTGAATTATTTATTTATTTACATACTTGAAGTTACTATAATACATAGTTTCTCAATTGTCAAAATTTTACAATGAAATTAAAGACAGAGTTTGAAAAACAACATTTTGCAAAACATAGGAAAAAGTAAAATGAAAAAATGGGCTTTTTAGGATTTAAGGATAAATACAAAACATTTTAGGCCTTCCATATTTTTAACTAAGACCGCTTGTTGGTATAATCTATTTGTGTCTTAATATACAGATGACTGTTAGGGTTTCACAAGACAGGCTGCTACCAAAAACTTGAACTGATTATCGATTTATCTTAATTCTAAAAGCAAGTTATAAAGAGAGATACATAAATAATTAGGTTTTACTAAGGTAATTAAAAAAAATATAAATAAGAAAAAAATTAACTATGGATCACTAGAAACGGGTTGAAAACATAATAGGAGTCCAACATAACCAACATTGTATAAGACTAATCTCAGATCATGAGAAAATAGATGTTACACATCTTCAAAGAACATGAAGCTGCTCTGGTTTATCTGTAATTTGTAAAATAAGGCATGGTAAAGTCCTGAAATAAGCTTTGAATTTTTCACATAAAATCTATTTCTTTAAATAACTTAACTTTTGGACGGAGTTAAGTTTTATCTAATTCTGTGATTACATATTTATTTAATTCTAGATTTATGTATTAGTGCTTTATTTTTTTCTGTGATTTTTTTGTTGTTAATGTGGTTTTTAGTTTATTAGCCTGATGATGCCCACAGTGTTGGGTGAAATGGCCATAGCATAATTACATATCTTAATTTTCTTATAGAGTTGAAGCCATTGTTTTTAATTAAAAAAACTATCCAATATGGAAAATGTTTATAAAATGCACTCTTGTGAAACCTTCATTGTGAAGACTAGCAATTGCTGCCAATAAGCAACCATATCTCTAATTTTACAAATTACATAATAAACACCGAACTTCCATGTAAGCGAATTTCTTTGGGAAAATCGCTAAACAATTAGCTTGCATGGGACCGGCAGTGGGACTCAGGAGCGTCGTCAAAATCTGTTTCAGATGTCTCTGAAATGTGGTTAAATATTTTAAAAGTTTCTATAAACTGATATTAGTGTGTTGTGCGATTTTGGATGAATCCTTAAAAAATTCAGAAAACAATTAATAACATGTAGTAATGATACTGCTCTAGTTATGAAGCATAAACCAGAAAACGATGCAAGAATTGCATTGCTGGTCAAGGAAGCAAAAGAAATACAAAGAGAATGCGTCCAGCTTGCAGACCTCGGCGCCAGAATTGTAATCTTCTTGTTTAAAATTCAATAAAATTTATACTGGCACCGGTAATCAAGTTTAGCAAACAGTCCCACGCACTTACTCTCACATTCAGACAATCAACTTAGTCAAAACCACTTAAGAGGTTTTAGAAACCCCTGAAACGGATAAATCAGGCAAAATCTCGGTTTTGGATTTACACTGGACACTTTTCTTTTCTTATAACCTTACGTTTATAGCTACGATATAAAAGAGGAAAACGTAAAAAGAAAAATTATTGATAATAATCTATAAAATAATTAAATATACCTAAATTTTTAAATACTTGTTTTAATATTTCAGCACATAAATAAGTTCAACGTCTTAAACATAAACTTAATGTCTTAAACTTCTGTTAGTTTAAGATTTAAAATTAAGTCCAAGATGTTGTACTTAAAGTATAAATACTATAACTTTATATGGACTACTTTGCTTCGCTTAAAACTTAGTTTTGCAAGTCCACGAACAATTAAACCAATATTTATAAAATGAAGATGTAATGTATATTATAGAAAACTGTAGTTTAGCTGCAGGTAGATATTGGTTAAATCCGGGAGTCAGTGTTGTAAAGCATGCAAAGTAAATTGTGATCTATATACACGAGGGGAGGACAACGTGACATTAATTCACTCGCCTACCAGAGACTTTATAGACTATATATCATAATGGAAAAAACAAGGACAAAATGTTACAAATCAACTCTGTGGAATGTGCTCAAATTGACTCACTATCAGATTCCAAGTAAAATATACCACATGTTTTATTTATGTTTAAAGTGAATAATAGTGCATTACAATTCTAGTTAAGATTTTGTACTTTACAGGTTTGTGCAGTCAGTAAATTACAGAGTAAGAAGTAGTAAGACACGAGCCATAAGGTGTGAATACACCATGGCGGATGACCGCGGTGACTTGCTATATGTAAAATAATAAAACCTTTTAATAGTTTTTTTTTAAGAGGATGTACCTCCAACAGGTTAGTCGGTGGGCACACACGAATTAAAGACCGCGGGTGAATGGAGTGATTACCGCTAAAAGCCAAAATGTCTAAGTGGTTACTCCGGACAACACCCTTTCACGGGCTTTTTTAAAAGTTACGGTAAGGACGCTGGTGAAAGTAATAGCGCTTGGAACCCATCTTTGGTTCTTTTTTAATCTATTTGGATATTTAATTTATTTAGCACCTTTTGATCTAATCAAGGATGTTGAATAAAGGGGATGACGCACTAAGTCGAATTGCCATTCAACAAACTGAACCCATCGGAAATCAAAACATAGAGATGAATGCAACACGAAACACACGTCAAAAACCAACTGCACATGCTTGGTACGAACTGCGCATGCTTATGATCCTTATAACAGCGCAGGTCTTAAAATTTAAAGGCAAACTTATAACCTAAGGGGAGGTAAGTTTGCTCCTATTTCTCTATTTCAGAACTTCCATGGGGTCAGAAAAGTTCCTTAATGCGTCATCCCCTTTATTCAACATCCTTGGATCTAATAGATTTTTGCTCGACCGTATTTACATCGAAATTAATGCGTTTTTACAAAGATCAAGGTCTTAATGAAATTATACGTTTTTGATGGTTCAAAGACCTCTTAAGTGGTTTTTACCAAATTTTCAGTGTATCTGTTCGTGTGTGTCTGTTATCATCCTAGCTCCAAGTTTGTTTATTCTAGAAAGATCAATCATTCGGTCTAGCTATGCGGAAAATAATTTGTGGTAGTAAAATCTGAGTAGAAAGCAAGTTAGTAAGTATATAATGAATTTACCTTAGGCAAGCTTTGTGCAAAATGCCCGGGCAAAGAGGGAAAAAGCCCGCATTTCCCATATTGCCCGCAACATACTATGTGGTACATTTCAAATAAATCAACCTGATATCTGAGCTCCAAACGGAGCTATAGCGATAAAATTGGTATCTGCTCCCACTATGTCGACCAGTAGGAGTTTTAATACCTAATTTTTTTTTAATCGTCTGGTATGTATAGTAATCTAATAACCAAAATTTGTTTTCTACGGTAACATTAAACAGTTTAATTCGAGCATACCATTATATGGATCATTTCTAAAACTGTGTCATATTCTGGACTATTTATTATTAATGTCACTGGATTCCGGTAATCTTTCCTAGACCCGAAGGTCTTTTATGGAAAAAGACCAATCTTTTTCCATAAAATGAATTAAAAATAATGAATTTGTATGTAGCAGAAAGCCTATTTTTAATTATTAGTGGGTGATAGTACTTTTGTACGCCAAAAAAATCTCAAGGGAAGATTACCGGAATGTAAATGATATTGGTATCAAATTGTTCGGGATAATTTGTGTCATAATCCGTGTCATAATCAAAAACATTATGACGCAGTTTTTGAAATAATTAATATAAAGGTATGCTCAAATTTAACTTTTTAAAGTTATCGTAGAAAAGCAAATTTTGGTAATCAGATTATTATACATGCCAGATCATTACCAAACAAATGATTGGGTTTTTAAACTTCTAGTGGTCAACTTAGTGAGGGGTAAATTCCAATTCTATCGCGATACCTCTATACGAAGCAAAATTAATCAGAGGGATGTATTTGAAATGAACCACCCTGTATATATGACTAAATTGCTGATAATTTTCACTTTGATGTAAACAATTTTTATAAAATGGTTTTATGAATTTTTTAAATTGCCGAGTCATTAATGACGGCTATAAAATTATGACGAGATATAAAATTATTTCCTGGAAAGGACAACTAAGCCAGAAAATTAATTTTGTACACAAGTTTTAACTGTCTAGCATAAACAGATTTGTTGCAGTGATGAAACCAGACATGCACTTATATGCAGACAGATAACTTCGAAAAAAACTCTGAGGAAGTCAAGAGGATCAGATTTTTTATTTATTTGGTTATTTATTTATCAACATTTTATCCCTATTGGTATAAAAAATTCGCTGAAAGTTGTATCCTAAACTCTAGCAGGACAAACTAGTTTATTCTAATCCTAAACAGAACGAACTAGTATACTGTAAGCCCAAAAGACAAATTAGTATATTTCAAGCCCAAACAGGAAAAACTAGTATAGTTTAAGCCCAAACAGAACAAACTAGTATAGTTTAAGCCTAAACAGAACAAACTAGTATATTTTAAACCCTGACAGGATACAATAGTATATTCGAAGCCCATACAGGACAAATTAGAATCCTAGCCACAAATCAAAGAAAGTTGTATATTAATCACACCAACAGTGTCACTTAAACTTAACAAAATTTTATCCCAAAAAGAAAAAATTACAAACTAGCATTTCATAATCGCCAAACAGGACTATTAAGTCTGTTAAAAGCCCTTACAGGATAAACTAATTAATTTTTACCCTAAACAGGACAATGTAGTATCCTTAGCTGAAACAGAACAAAGTATTATCCTAAGCACAAACATAACTAGCAAGCATTTATAATCTTCGAACAGGACAGTAATGTATTCTAAGAACAAATAGACAAACTAATAATTTTAAGCTATAACATGACACAGCTTCTTAAGCCAAAACAGGACAAAGTAACTTCCTAAGCCCAAACAGGAAAAAGTAGCTTCCTAAGCCCAAACACGACAAAGTTACTTCCTATGCCCAAACAGGACAAAGTAGCTTCCTAAGCCCAAACAAGACAAAATAACTCTAAGCCCAAACAGGACAAGTTACTTTCTAAGCCCAAACAGGAAAAATAACTTCTAAGCCCAAGCAGGACAAAGTTTCTAAGCCAAACAGGACAAAGTTACTTTCTAAGGCCAACAGGACAAAATAATCTAAGCTCAAGCGGACAAAGTACTTTCTAAGCCCCAGGACAAAATAACTTCCTAAGTCCAAACAAAACAAAGTAGCTTTCTAAGCCCAAACTGGACAAAGTTACTTCCTAAGCCCAAACAGGACAAAGTTACTTTCTAAGCCCAAACAGAACAAATTATTTTTTTATGCACTAACAGGGTGAAATAGCATTTTCTTATCTCCAAACAGGACATACTAATTTATTTAAGCACAAACATGAAAACACACTAATTTAGTAAGCTGGTTTAATATTCTTTACTGGTATAGTAAAATAAAGTATCCTACAGTATGCACCATCTGTATGCAAATGGCACCCTTAAATATTTGCACAGCAAAAACGGTGAAGCTTTATGTGTTTTAAGAAACCAAACAGTTCCAATTTGACAAAAATAATTTTTTTATTAAAATTTCATATCAATATTGATAGTTATTTGAACATATTTTATTTTTTGTTTCATTTATAAATGATAACTTATCCATGAATTATTATTCATGGATAAGTTATCATTTATAATGAAACAAAAAATAAAATATGTTCAAATAACTATTTAATATTATATTTTAATATAATTTTCTTAACTTATGAACATAATAATAAATAAATAATTTACTTACTTTATTTATAAAATTAAGTAGAAATGTTAGGCAAATAGTTATCTGGGAGATAGAATCATATTTAGCCAACTTATATTATAACTATATAATTTTAGAATGCTTTTGACCAATTAACAATGTATTTTTTGATAATTTTAGTGTAAATAAACATTGGAATTGAAGTTTTAAAATGAAAATATAGCAATAATCGCTAAGTCTATAATAGTTTAAGATATCGCAAAAATTGTAAACTTGCTTTAATTTTTTAATTATTTTACCATTTTTTAATTATGTTGTGAGTTATTTTAAATCTTCATTGATCAAAAATTATAGAATGGCAAAGAAAAATAGACCGTCAACCCTAGAAAAATAACAGTAAAATAGAAAAGAATTATTGATTTCTTTCTGAATACGCAGAATGCTGTTGCAATTGAAAAGTTATTATTTCTGTTAATTTTTGATATTATTAAAATACTTTTAGAACGATTAAAATAAAAAAGATCTGAATAATAATTAATAAGTTTAAAAACTAATGGATATAATATAAAGAAATGAAATGGGCCAGAGAGTTCAAAACTGGGGTAGCAACGACGGCCACTCCTTATTCTAGAAACTTATATATAACTACAACCGAATTTCAAAATTTTTAACATTAGCTTTATTTATTTTGATATGTTTTTAAACAAAAGTTAATATCGTTTTTACTTACATTTTATTTGTGTCATAGATTTTTAAAACTATTTTTATTAAGGGGCAAATAGCAATGATTAGAATGTAATAAACACATAGGATCGCCAAAATTTAAAACGAATATTATTTATTAATTAACGTTTTATTTATTTATTTTAAATCTTCATTATTTAAGTACGCACTAGTATTAATAAGTTAGATCGTACTTAAATAACGTTATGTTGTGCCATTGTAAAGATTATAAAAAAAAAATACTATTAAAATAATTTGTAATATATTTAAAAAAATAAAGAATATATTTAAGAACAATAAAACTAAACATTTTATTAAATATATTTTTTTTAATAATTTTAAATTTACAACTAATAGTTGTTAATTGTTACTTTCCACTTTATTTATTGTTAATTTTTTAATTACCACCCGGAAAATGTATGTATTGTTAATTATTATTCTTATTATTAATGTTTAATTATTATGAAGGATTTTAATTTATTATTTTTAGAGTTTAACAGATTTTCTTGACCAATTTTTATTTATGATTTATATTTTGAAAAAATTATTTGAATAAATTATTAATTTTAAAGCTAAATAAGATATTAACTTATTAATTAATTTTGTAAGTGTAAATTAATTGCGTATAGGAGAAAAAGTAGTACTCAGTAAAGTTGAAATAGAGAATTAATAAGAGTAATGTGTATGGCCAAAAATTATGAAATAAATATTTTGCGTTGATCATTCTATATATTTTTGTTAAATTGACGAATTTTTACTTACTATTATTTTTATTATTATGATGGTATAAGAATTGTTCTATGTCTGGGTCCGTTGGTTGCAACGCGGTAGCAGAGAGGTATCTGGGATGCTATAGAATTGTGTTGTTGCTCCCCCTAACCTCCCCCCCCCCTTTTACCTCGAGAACCTGTTGCATCTCAGGAAATAACCACCCTATTTTCTGTATTTCTATGGCAAAATAAGGCTGGGGGTTATTTGCCATAAACATCCTTTTATGTAGAAAAAACAGGGGGTTATTGCGTAACTTAGAAATTTTATAGCAAGAGGTGTTCTGATTGATCTTGTGTTCTGCATTTCAGTAATATAAAACCACGTACATTGATTTGTCTAATATAATATTTTGCATCTACATTAGAATGAAATTGATTTAGTACCTTGTAAAGTACAAATGTCTCTTAGTGAGCCCAAATTACCCGTAACCTAATGCGACAGTCAAGATATAGGTAGCATATTATTATGAGACAAGCAAGTGTATTGGATGTAAGACTTCAACTCTATTCGCGATTCAAAGTCCGTAGCAGCGCCACCGTCGCTGATAAGAAGTTGATAACGGAAGGGTGATCGTTGTTACAGTCCTTATGGGAGTTTTTTGGTTTTCCTTATTTGTGACGATTATTTCTTTAAATTTTTTATCAAAGTGGTTAATTTAAATAATTTCAGGGCGTATGAACTCAGTAGAATCACTATTTCGTTAAAAAATAGGGGTTAATGGGTTGTCACTGTATTTAAATTGGGTGATAAGATAAAAAATTACAATATAGTGTTTTATTCTAGTTATTGTTAATTAATGTTACTTGGTTTAAATAATAGTTTTACACAAAACATAAATTACCTTTTAATTTGCATTGAATTGTTTAAATTAGTTGTTACAGGTATTAAATTAACTGATAACAAGCCAGATTTTCACGTAATGGTGTTTTTAATTTATCAATCAATTTTATTTGACACTTTCAAATGAATAATAATTCAATAAATTCACTTTTTTGTCAAAATGTTTGTTTAAATAATCCGTTTGGTTTTATTATTTTCTGGGTTTAAAACGGACAAAATCCAAGGCTGTAGTGATAAGAGCCTGATTCTATATTTAAAATCTGGAATAATCGAAGTTAAGATTTACTCTTGAAATATTGGTATTTTTTTACGACACCGATGGTCGTTTTTATTTATTTTTTTGTTCATTTATCACCAATTACACGAACAAATTAAAGGAATAAAAGAAGAATTCAACGGCTCCCATTGCAAATCCTGGTGGTAAAAAAAAACAATTCGATCCACCCTTTCGCTTTTCCCCGCCATTGCGTATTTCCACACTTCACAACTATCCTCTTCTGAATCGCGAATAGCAAATAAAAACTGAGGATTTCAGGCGATTTAAAAATTGTATAGGCAACACTGATAAGTAAATATTACAGGGAAAACTTCTTAAAAAATGAAATAATATCATAACTTTTTTCGAAACCTTAAATAGTTCCGAATAAATATATCGTTGTATTAAATCAAATAAAAAGTAAGCGCTTCCAGCTCAAAGCATTCTGCTTATTGGAGGCGTAGCACAAATTAAGCATTAACTATTTTTTAATTCTTAAAGTATTCTATAATTTCAAAATGTATTAATGTAAAACCATTAATGTAAATTTAATCTATGTATTTTTAGGAAAATAACGTTACATTATTATTAAAATGTTAATATTATACAACAAGACACAAATTTGTTTAAATTTGTGTTTATAGAGCATGCACTAACATGATAATCAGTGAACGAATAGTGCTAAAAAATAATACTTAGTTTCTAAAATCAAGTAAGCTTAACTATCTGATTGAAGCACAAATGTAGGTACAACATGTAGGTACTTAGGCATGTAATGTATGTGGCTAGAGGACTTAAAATAGCAAAATGCAGGTATTTAGGCATTGAATGTAGGTATGTGGCTCAATGACTTAAAATAGCAAAATGTAGGTATTTAGGCATTGATGTAGGTATGTGGCCTCAATTGAATAAAATAGCAAATGTAGGTATTTAGCATTGATGAGGTATGTGGCTCAATGACATAAAATAGCAAAATGTAGGTATTTAGGCATTGAATGTAGGTATGTGGCTCCAATGACATTAAAATAGCAAAATGTAGGTATTCAGATGAATGTAGGTAGTGGCTAATGATTAAATAGCAAATGTAGTATTTAGCATTGATGTAGGTATCTGGCTTAATGACTTAAAATAGCAAAATGTAGGGATTTAGGCCTTTCAGTAGTGACCGTGTCAATGTAGATATTCTATGTCTCTGCTGATGCTTCCCAAGTGGAAGCAAAAAGTGAAAAGCGAGTTTCCTCGCTTCTATACTGATGTTAAACATTGGCTTATATGATATATAACATTGGCTGTGGGGCATGATATATAACTGGTTCGTCTATTTTTTCTCTAATCGCTTATTTAGGGAAAAATTAATACAGTTAAGTCTAGAGTATATAGATTAGACTCTGGCGTTCCACAGGGAAGCATCTTAGATCCATTTATCTTCAATCTGTTTATAAATGATCTTTTTGAATGGCTGTACACATATTAAAATAATATATTATACGCTGATGACACTGCAGTTCTTATTTTTAGTAAAAGAATTAGTGGACCTAGAAAGAAATAATACCTTAATCTGTCAAGCGTTTCTCGAGTGATGTTGTGCTAATGATTTGTTAAATAAAAGTCAATTCAAGTCGATTCTTTCCGAAAAAAGTACGGTGATTTTATAGATAGAGTGGATGAGTATAAGTTCCTGGGAGTGGTAATAGATAAATATTGAAGTTTTTCTAGTTCATATTAATTATATTGTATACTTGTAGGAAGATATGCGCTAGGTTAGGTTTCATGCGCAGGTGCTCTAGTTATGTAAGTGTTAAAACCAAAGAATTAATTGGTTGGTCAGTCCTTATTTGTTGTAATGTAGTTCCATCATGTTTAGTATTAGTAGTTATAGTTTTGATCGTCTTCAACTTCTGGAACATAAATGTATGAGAGATATATTGTGTCGTTCAGCTAGAACTAGTACCTTATGTATGCTCAAAGAGCTCCATTGGTTAGACGTCCGTTACTTGATTAAGTATTATTCTATGATATTTATTTTTAAACTAGTCAATAAGATGTTACCTAGTTACTTTAACTATAAGATAGTCACCAAAAACCTAAGAAACCCTTATAATATTAGATCATCTAAAGGAATACTCCTAGGATAATATGTTCAGCCAGAAACATACATGTGTTTATAGTGGAATAAAAGAATTTAATAAATTAGATAAAACAATAATGATGTTAAAGTAATAAAGCAATTTAAAAATTAATTATTTGAACACCTCTATTTAGAAATGATAAAAGCCTATTAGTGTTAAAATTAAGTTTTATAAATGTAAAAATTGAATTTTTGTATGTATTTTGTATGTTGCCTTGCTAAATAAATATACATTTTATTCTATTTCTAAGTCTATACAAAAGCTTAATAATTAGGTAAATCTGTAAACCATTATAAAGACAGTAATAGTCAAGTTATTTTAGAGCTAAATACATCTATAGACCTTTAAAAATTCAGTAATAGTCACGCTATGTGAGAGCTAGATAAGTTTGTACACTATTATAAGCACAGAATGTTTCAAGCAATTTTAGGGCTAGATAAGTCTATTAGGACTTCTATAAACCACAGTAATAGTAAGTTAGAGCCAGTAAACTGTTGTTAGACCATTACAGAGGGTAATAGCAAGCTATTTTAGAGCTAGATAACTGTGTATACCATCTTTACAGAGACAGTAATAGTCAAGACATATTGTAGAGCTAGATAAACTGTGTAGACCATACAAGAACAGTAATAGTCAAAGCTATTTTAGAGCTAGATAACTGGAGATATTACAGGAGGACAGTAATAGTCAAGCGATTTTATGAGCTTAGAAACTGTGCTAGATCATTACAGAGACAGTAATAGTCAAGCATTTTAGAGCTAGATAACTGGGAGATCATTACGAGACAGAATGAGTCAAGCTTTTAGAGCTAGCATAACTGTGAGATCCATTTACAGAGACAGTAATAGTCAAGCTATGTTTAGAGCTAGATAACTGTTGACCATTACAGAGTAGTAATAGTCAAGCTATTTTAGAGGCTAGATAAGTGTAAGATTCTTTATAGATTGCAGTAAAATTAAGCTATTAAATAATTTTGACAAAATCACCCTCAATTTTAATGTAAACAGTTTATTTATTATTATTTGGTTCTTTTAAAAAGTCTTAGGGTGGTTTAACAAGGACGTGTTATAGAAAAGACAAGAAAAGAATAGCTACTCATAAGAGAGAGGTCGGGTATACTGGAAAGAGTGTGGGGGCAAAGCCATCCAGGGGGCAAGCATCACAGGCATCGTACCGAGGAAGAGGAAATGACAATATGTTTGAATAAACGGGGTGCGTGTTAGAAAAGCTAAAGAGTGTTTATAAAGAGGACGAGGGGGAAATCAGGAAAAGTAAAAAAGCTACAAGAATTGTGTTTGCAATTAAGGCCTCTGTTCAGGGACATGACATAGTCCAAGACATACTCACTCTGCTACCAAATAATGGACACCATTGTACCTAACCTCCCTCTAACATATAAGAAAAAAACAATAAGTGCATACCCTTTTACCTTAACTCTTTCTTTATCTGGCAAGTGTTTCTTAAGAACTGCTTTTCACAAAGAACTTTCATGTCCTATTTTGAGACACTGAAAACTATCCATTCATTTTGAATTACACACCGTCTTTATTTATTATCAACGCCCGATTTTCGTTTTTCTACACATTACAAGGGTACCAAAGTATTCTTTTATGCTCTTCTGCA
Source organism: Microvelia longipes (assembly GCA_018340805.1). NCBI lineage: Eukaryota > Metazoa > Arthropoda > Insecta > Hemiptera > Veliidae > Microvelia > Microvelia longipes. The sequence continues at coordinate 30,895,530 of JACMZG010001893.1, read as the reverse complement.
GCACTTATCGTTCTATGGGGTCACAATGTTTTACATTTTGGTCCAATGTGTTCCGATACTATTGAAAAATTTTAGGTAAACAAAATTTCTTATTTATCTAAGTGATTATCATTTATTTAAAAGATTTAATTAGGTGGAAACAATCTCTTTTGTGAGTAGAATTCCATAATAACATTAGAAAAAGGCTTGACTTCAGTTCTACAAGTTATTTTTTAAAAGGAAGCTATTATTTTTAACCCCTCGGGTCAACTGCAGGCCTGAGCATCTTGTTACTTGTTTGTTATAGGCCGTAAAGATGAAACAAAGGGTTTTGAAATATATTACTTTCTTCTTACAAAATAACTTGTAGAGCTGAAGTCAAACTGTTGTTCAAATGATAAATAATAAGATTTACGCAACAGTCTTCTTCTTAAAGAATTCTAATTATTTCTTTATTTATACCATATGTAATGTACGGAAAAAAGCATTGAATTAAAAATCTGAAACCTGGATTCAAATTTGTTTACTGTTTCAAGTATTCTAAGTGGTTTTACCACAGTAGTCTTGTCTGTTGTGTTGTAGGTATATATTATCTGGTGTAATACAGACATTATCACATGCAGATAACTATATACATACCACACAAGAGACAGAATATATACATTACCACATGCAAAATACTCTGTATGCATTGTGTATGTATATATGTCTGGCTGCATGTGTGTATGATATATATGTCGAGTATCCTTTGTGTGTATGTATAATGTCTCTGCAGTGTGGTATGTATATTATGTCTGTCTGTTGTTGTATGTATATATGTCGGTTCTCCTTGTGTGGTATGTATATATGTCTATCTGCATGTGTTGTATGATATTATGTCTATCTGCATGTGTGTGTATGTTTATATGTCTGTCGGGCTTGCTGTGTATGTATATTATGTCTATCTGCATGTGTGTATGTTTATATAGTCTGTCTGCTTGTGTGTTATGTATATTTTAAAAAAATCAGCAATAAGCCATTGAAACATTTTCTACATTTAGACTAATTTCAAATTATAATTCTGTATTAAGATAGGCAAAGTTGGGTCTAATTATTAGAGTGCCTGTATAAATCAGAGTGAAGACAATGGAACGCATTTTTAGATTGTCAGGCATGTTGGATTATTTTCTCTAAGAAGAATTAAGAAGACCTGATTAAAACAAGAAGAATATTTCCCACCCTTTTTTAGTATTTTTCATTAACAACCATAAAAAAGAAAAAAAGTGTTAAATATATGATTAATAACCACTGTTAATTTCACATATTATGAAAAAATTAAGGAATTAATATAAATTTACATAGTATTGTTATAAAATAAGATTTATACATAGTAACTTTAATGTAATAAATAATTGATTGTTATTTCCAAAAAGGAAGAATGAATCCCTCTTTTTCGGCTGACTCTAGCCTTCTAGAACCTCAAATACTAGAAGAGTGTGCTATGAACATTTAATTCTCGTTCTACTTATGCATATGTATTATAATAAAGTCTATTATTTATTACTAAGTTGTGTGTGGATTATTTACCCAACTAACTATCAAATATCATAAACATCAATTAATGTCTACTCCATAGTTTATTTTTTATTAAGGGAGATGATATCTAACTAAATTTAATAAGTTTATCAAACTATTCTTTTGTATATAAGGCGTTTAGGGGGGGGGGTGATATATAATATTGTAATTATGTGTGGAAAATTATTTATCAATTATACGACTTATCCAAGGGTTGAATTGAAGTTTTCATCAAAATTTGGATGTCATCAGCCATTTGAGCTAAAATGTTCATAAGAAATATGTGCGTCATCAATTTCTATATTTTGAGAACTCTGTAGCCAACAGAATCATAATTGAGGCATGTTTCTATTCAGGAAAATTTCAAAAATAAACATACACACTTTTATCATATTTTATTAAATATTTTGAATGGCATTTCGTGCTTGACAAAGGTGGACCCGCTTCATGAGAAAGATTAGGAAAATTTGTGCCAAGTTAATTTTGGCACATATTATATGTTCGCTTGGAGTATGTGTCTGAACTAAGGCTTATAAGTCATAGTAAGTCAGAATAACTAGATTAAGGGTTGTTAGGTGTCTTATCATGAAAATTCCTTAGATTATGGTGTCAGTCATACAGAAAGAAGATATAAATATCTGAAAATTCAAATCAACTGAATTTTATTTACAAAATAATCAATTTTAAACAATAATAAGCAGAATTAATCAAGTTTAAATCCTATATCGAATGGAATATTAATCATCATTATAGTAGGCAATCGATGCTCGATGAAAACTTGATATTCGTTACGTGGGGGATCGTTGTGAAGTTTATTTAGAAAAATCTGTGTTCCGAAGTTCAGTCACACAAGTTAACCTTATCAATCACCAGGGCAAACTGAACTTGGAATCAAACTCTCCCTACGATTGGATAGTCACTAAAGTTAGCCCTAGACGGCTAAATTTCTTTCTTTGGACATTGTTGAAGTTGGTATCGGACAACTCAATGTAGGTGAAAAGTCACTTTGAGGGATTCCTATATACCATAATCCTCTTGAAGCAGAATTGGAACATTAAATTAAGAAATGGGATTGAAATCCTAAACAGCAACCTTATAGATATAAGTTAATTCAACTATGGTGTCATCACCTTTATCAGATTAAAAAAGAGCTAGCATAACAGAAGTCCTCCAGATGGATAAAAAAGAATAGAAGATAATATCATTCTACTGCAAAGACAATTTGCATTGGAGAGGATGAAAATGAAGTATACTAATATGTTCACACCACAAAAGTGATATTACATATCGTTATTATAAAGCACAATTACCTTTGATGAATGCAGTACAAATAATAACAATTTGATAACTAATTACTCGTAGAATACATGATTAAGATTTGAAAAAACCATTGAACGCTCTGACAAATTTAGTTATTTGTATGTAAGAAGAATATCTAGAAAAATAAATATGCTGCTAAAACATGTCAAATGATCCTTGAAATTCAACCACAAGGGAGTAGGCAGAATCAATTAAATAATACCAAATGTTCTTAATTCAATAAATTAAATATCTAGAACAGTAAACTGAAGATAAACAAACAGCCCTTCAAAAACACATTTTTTATTCACCAACTATTTTCAACACATTTTAACCTTTAATAATACAGAATGATAAAACTTGAAACACATTGAATAGGCTCTTGGGGGTGATACAAGACCATTCTAGAAATCACAAATAATAACATACTTTCGGGTAAAGAAATTAAATAACTATTATATTTGTATATTTTCAAGAGAAAGAATTTAAAGAAAAAAATTAACAGAAGAGAAAAATTTTCCACTAAGCGCATCGGTAATGCAAAATGAATCGGTTGTTTGTTTATCTAAGCTTCATTTTGCCTTAAAATGAAAAAGGCAGGACTTGCTTTTTTCGTGTCTCTTTAGCAACATTAACACGTAGTCTGTTTTCAATTAAACTGTTACTAAAATAAAATTGTTAATTAAACAGGAAAACATAGATTCATCCGATTTGAATATAAAATTAATAAGCGAGACTTTATCTTAAAAACAACTTTTTAACAATTGCAATTCCTTCGCAATCTGCTTCAATTTTCTATATTATTTAACATGATCGACAAATCTTGAATCTTCGCGTTACCAATGATTGAAATGACCAATCAATTTTTGAGTACCCGTGTATGTCTTCACTACTGATTAATACAAGGCAACTCTATAATTATTGAACCAACCAATAAAAATATAACCAGAGTGAGACAATTATAATGTGTACTTTGAGTTCATTACTCAGTTAAAATAATTCTATAAAGACTAAACTACAGGCAAATTAAAATAGAATCGAGAATCAAATAAAAATCTAACTTATTAAAGAGTCTAAACATTATTATTTTAAATAAACTAAAAAACACTTACTTAAAAAATTATACAAGAAAATATAGTTAAATGACTTGTGACTTAAAAACAAGAAATGATTTAAAGAAATTTTTTAATTTTATTTTTTATTTAAATAAAATGTGTATATATACAAAAAAAAGATAGAAAAAACGGAAATATCTCAAAGTTTAGAGGAAGATATAATCTGTCATGATAGATGATGACGGTCTGTGTACAGGGGTGTAGTACAGGCTTAGACCACTAACATAGCTAACTTGTTCAGCGTACTGACATAACCACTACCACAAACATTCCACTACCTGATTCGAAAATAGAGATGAAGTTAACTATGGTATGTAAGTCCTGCAATACGATCAGGTCAGATACAGCAGGTAATCGTAGATAACATATTGTATGAAGTGGGCGACCCAATGATACCTCATGTCTGTGTTGTATTGTATATGTCTGTCGTCATTATCTGTACATGTCTGTGTTATGTATTATTGGTCTGTCCGTCATACGTAACCTTGTCTGTGTGTATGTAATGATATGATATGTCATCCCACATCAGTACCTTGTCTGTGCTGTTGTAATATATGTTGTCACTCACTTCGTACCTTGTCGCTGTGATCGCTATGATTATATGCTGTCATCAATCAGTACCTTGATCTGTTGTGTAATGTATATATGTCTGTACATTCATGCATACCTAGTTCTAGTGACGTATTTATTATATGTCTGATCAGCATTCGTACCTCTGTCATTTGTATGAATATTGATATGTCTGTCATATCGTAGCTTGATCTGTTGCGATATGATAACTAATATGTTGTCATAATCAGATACATGTCTGTGTGTATGTTAAATATGTAACTGTCTATTCGTACCTTGTCTGTGCTGTTAATGTATATATTCTGACATCATCGTTACCTGGTCTTGTGATGTATCGTTATATAATTGGGGTCTGTCATATACGCATTGCCATTGTCTATTGGTAATCGATATATAATTGTCTGTCTCAATCGTACCCATTGTCTAGTGCGTATGTAGTAATAGTTCCTAGTCACTCATCCCAATTTCGGTTTTAATACCTTGTATTATTAGTGTTTTTTATTTATCTTGATTATGGATTTGTCTATTATGATTTTGCCTGGTATGATATATAATAGTCTGTCCATTCATCGTACCTTGTCTGGTGTATGATACTATAATGTCTGTCCTCATCGATTAACCTTAGTCTGTGTAGTTATTATCATATAGTCTGTTCATCATCTACCTTGTCTTTTGTTATGTATATTGATCTGGTCATCATCGTACCTTGTCTGGTGCCGTATTGTCATAATCATGCCGTCAATCATCGTCCTTCAGTCTAGTGCGTAATGTATATAATAGCTCTGGATCATACATCGTACCTGGCTGATAGCGTATGAATAATATATGTCTGTCATCATCTCTCTGTCTGTGCGATATGTATAGCTATGTCTGTACATATACTACCTTAGAATGCATAGTCATCTCATGGCCAAGAGAGTGGAAACTCAAGTAAAAACTCAAATTAGGTTCTAATTTTGTCTTGAGAAAATATTTTATGAATTTTACTAACCCAAATAATGAGTCAGGCAAACAATTCCAAATTTCATGGACAACTCATAAATAATGATTGAGACCGTTTAAGTGATAAATTTTATAAGCATGTAAAGTAGGCCATAATTTATATAGCATGTTATAATAATAATGACAATGTTGAATCTTCATTTCAGATGATTAGTTTGTTCTAAATTTGTATATCAATATGTACACGTTAAAACACATTAAATAAATGTATATACATATGCAATTAGTTAATGAATTTATCGGTGTGAGACCTATATCAATTTATTATGTAAGACAGCAATGTCACGGGTTTTACTGACTAATCCATTTGAAAATTTCGCAATAATCATGATTACTATTCATAAAGTAACATTAGAAAACCTGATATGGAACTACTAACAATAGTGACGACTACGCAAGCTCGGAGCCAGATCAAGAAGGCAGGCAAGGTCTTGTGATAAACAGTCAGAGATATAAAACCCATAAACCAGATTGGAACTTATCAACATATATATTGTGAAGCTTTTAATCGGAAAAGATTAATTAAGTATTCCTATGGCTAACAGACAATAAACATCCTTTTATAACATGGCGTGAATATATCGGCCTTAATAGCGATCAATTACCACCTCAATGTTTCTTTGAAAAGATTACATTGTTAAAGACGGGAGTGTCCTTTTGTGGTATTGTATATAAAATAAAACGCTGCGATACTTTAGAGAAAGTGAATAAATACTTTCTCGGACGGAGTAGGTGTAGCGATATCAAAATTTTAGGTGTTGCTTCTTACTTTGTGTATTGATAGGAAATGTAAGGACGTTTTACAAAAAGGAGTAAAATGAGGATTGTGTGCTTATAGTACCAATGTCGGTTGATAAGTGTGACGTGTATGACCCAGTGCGCGCTCTGTATAATTTGGTAATTCCTCTGCCTAACTGATTCGTTACCGTTCCTAAGAAAGTATTATATGGTTATCAAGTCTAGAACTTAATGTGCAATCAAGAGATCTGTGATTCTCTTTTCTCAAAGCATAATAGTTTTTACTGATCTCGCTGATGACGCAGTTGAGACTAATACACTAGATTTTATAAATTTGTCTATCAATGGGGAGTGACTGTCATGACGGAGTTCCAGAGAATTGATGTAATTTATACAGAGGCGAATCATGCCATTTCAGAGATAACTCACCAAATCCTCTGTTTACTCTGATTGTTATCGCTAAAACTATTCATAAATGAGTGAGCCGTCAAGGATGTTTATACTTGTAAAGCATTGTTTCACTTATCTTTCTTGTTTTGCAAATTAAGAAGACATGATATTTTTAAAGAGAATGCGCAATAAATTAGTATAACAACTTCACCACGCGTTACAGGTCTATCTCAAGTTCCCTCATTTAGTTGTTATGTGATAGATCAAAAATCCGTTAGCTATTAACAAATCGAGATAAAATGTATTTTCTTTATTTTCTATATATATGTTTATTTTTTTTATATTATTTTAATATATATAGTATGCATATTGTTAACTATAAATTATTATTGCACTTTTAAATAATTATAATATATGGATTGTTTTAGTAAAAATATATAATAATAGTACATCTATCTATATATTAGGTTATAATACCTACAATCATATAGTGCCGTCCGACAGGAATTTTCTTATCCTACGTAGGTTTATGTATATAGTCAAATATGACTAAAGTTTATTCACTAAGTATTTTATAACTCGCATATTTAGATTGCAGTTGATCGGGGGTTGTTAAGTTATTAGCCCGCTACATTTGTTATAGAACTGTGTATTGTATTATGTTAGTCGATCTAGGCGTAGTGTGTCTTTGTGCAAACCTTCACCACACACTACCATGTTAACCACGAGCGTGTAATGTTTGATTCAAAATTAGTGGTGCACCTTTTTATTTATTGTGTGTTTATGGTCTGTAAATTTAGGTTTTGAATAGGTCGATCGTCCAAGTCTTAGATCTTTAGCGATGCCGGTCAATGTTTGATCAGAGGGCAAGCATGGAATTTTATTAAGATTTCAAACGCATCTCTGTCGAAGCGACGTGCATGCTCCATGTTGGGAAGGTGACTGTTCAAGTCTGGTCCAATAGAGCGTCATATCTTACTATGCTAACTAGTAATAGATTCTCTCCGCTTTAGTGTTAAGTGAGATGCCCTTAAGGTCTGTTATAGTCGCGCTGTGCTCAGGTTTCGAGGTATTGTTAATTCTTTTTACTATAATTTGAATTATTTGTATTCGATTTAGAGCTCAATTGTTTGTGTGCTATTAGTCAATTAGCTCGCGCTCAAGGATCACGGTATTGCGCAAGTTTGCAGTTTTCTTCAACTAACTGGTTGTTGTGCTAGCTTTATTGTCTGGGTTGTCGTTTGTATGTTTTGTGTTTTGCTATAAGAATTCGGTGTCATTGTTGTTAATTACGAAAGGTGTTGTGGTCTATCCGAAATATGTAATTGTGTGTTCTTGTCTACGAATAATATAAAATAGGAAACGTCTAAAGTGTTCTAAATTTATAGGCGTTCATGTGTGATTAGAACGTGATACTAGGAGATGAATATATTCTAATTTCGTATTCATTAAATATGTTTATAATTTTTGGCTGTTCTACGCTATATCTTAGGTATCCTCACGAATATTAGATCTGTTTGATTACTTTTGTTGTCCTCTGCAGTGTCCATGTTGTTACCATTTCATCTTCTGAGGCCTTATTCAGATCCTAAGACAATTCTAAGTGTTCATATAATTATGTTTATGCTCAAGCTATTTGTAACAATATTGCCACATTTCTAGATAGTTTTCGCGAGTCTTTAACTGCATATCGTGCCACGTTTCGTCACTCCTCCGCTCTCATCGCTGAGTAGTTCTTATCCGATTGTGTATATTGCAAAGCATTTATTTATTTCAAGTGCACAAACTTTGGGGATATTTTTATATAGCGGCATATACTTTTTTTTACTATTCATGAATTCTCTCTCTACTCTCTGTTTCATTATATATATTACTTTTAATCTTATTTTATTTCTATAGTATCTTAGTGGTGTTAATGCTAAGTATTGATATTATACTTTTCTCTCATGCTTTAAAAGTATTTGATTATGAGATCTTCATGTTTAAGTCTTTAATAGTATATAGCACTAATATTGAATCATATTTAAGTGTGATCTTCTACCTTGTAGCCATAGACACTGTTACTTCTTGACACTATCTTACCTGGACATCTTATTTAATTTGGCTAACATCTGCTATTAACTTCACTCTAAAGCACTTAATACTCATAACTCAGTGAGGTATATCATATTATCGCTCAAAAAAATATTCTACCATATAATTTACATCATTTTGGGGAGAAGAAGAATGTATATCTTTTCTAATACATCATGAAGAGTCTCGGTAATCTCAAAGAACAATTAGAAACGCTAACTTATCTTTTTAATCAACTGTAATGAGTTTACTATTTTTATGCATTACATATAAACGTAGTAATGAGCAAACATTTCTCAGTGTTGTTTCGTAGCGTTATGATTTTTTAAAGTATAATGAATATTAGGCATATTTTACAAAAAGATAGTTTAAAAAATTGAACATTAAATTATAATCTCTCATACCAGCATTTAAAGTATAATTTATTATCGTTCTAATAAACGTAGTTCTGTTTTAACAAATGAGGATAGGCTCAATGATTTAGTTAAATAACAATTAATTAGTATGATTAATGTGGAAACGTTGGGTTTCATACTTATTTTTTTAGCAACATAACTGTTTGCGTATTTTTTATACAGTCTTATTGCGGTTAATTCGTTTAAAGTGGATGAGACGCGTGTCTGTGTTTGTTTGTTTTATAACACTTCTTATGTTTTAGATTTCTTTTTAGCGAATTTCCTCAGTTTGAGCGCATAAGGTTAAGGTTTATAACTATATATTATATATATATATATATATAATAGTATATATATATATATTATACATTTTAATTGACATATATATTATATTGTATATATTAGTATGCGTGTGAGTGTTATGAATTTATGTATAGTGGTTGTCCGAGGAACATATAGGTTATCATTCAGTTAAACATTAATTAGATTAGATTAATGTGAACGTGGTTCCATTACTTAACCTACACTATAATTGTCCGTTATATTTTATTACGTCTTATGGTAGCGAGTTTCTTAATTCGATTTAAAAAGTTGGATGAGACGCGATAGAATTTGTGTTTGATTAATTTTTATGACTTTATGCTTTCTCATTTTACTCTTACCGCTAATCAGACTACTTATCTTTTTAGGTGTCGATTGTTCT
>JACMZG010001893.1:30793834-30884712 GCA_018340805.1 Microvelia longipes | reverse complement strand
TTGTTTATGCTCTGTTTCGGGCCAGGTCGGATTATCTTTTATATTGATTTTGTACTTTAGTAAATGTTAGTATGTCAAGTCCGTAAGTCGGTTTTCGAAGTCTTACTAACGTCTGTTCTGTTTGTCGGGAATCGTTAATGTTGGTGCAAAATCGTAGATCAATTGTGTACGAAATTGTGTTAGTGGCATCCTGTAATGTGTCTCTAAGCAAAATGGCGTCTAAAGTTGTTCTTAAATTTAGCGTCATGTGGGTAAGTGGGACTTGGGAGATTCTCACGTATTGTTATTCTGTGGATTACAACTCTTATGATTCACAGAACGTGTTCTGTTGTTTTCCTGCGCTCCGCTTACAACACAGCTAAGTCTAGGCATTTAAGGTTTATATTTATTCCAAAGCTTTGAACTTCATATACTGTTCGGGCTATACGATTCGCCGACGTTGCATCCGCGGAGAGAGCTTCGCTTTTGTATGCAAAGACATTTATTTATTTCATACAAAATTTTGATTATTTTTATAAGCGCTACATTTTATGATTTAATTTTGTCAAATACTTATTAATTTATTTATTTCTATAGGATCTAGGTTATTATGTATAGATATTAATTATGTTATAAAAGTCTTGAGAGAAATCTTATCTATCTAAATACTATCTTAATTATCTCTTACCTTTTATCTAGCCCTATCTTTACCTTATCTTACCTGCAATTAAAGGTAAACATCCTTAACTACATAAATAATTAGCTTTCCTATCTACTAGTATTATTTTTATCACAAGTTATACATATGCACCTATTTATTAAATAAATTTATAATTTAAATATATTACCCTCAAGATCTCTTAATTGTTTTGTTTATATGTTTATTTTTTTGTGTCTAAATTGCATGAGACAAATAAGGTTGCTCGGCTTGCTAAAATTAAACATATATAATATTGTATAGTTATTCAATTCTTATAATACATGTATATTACTCTTAAATCAGATTTTATTGTTTATGTTTGCCTATATTATTCTACCTGGTCAAATTTTGACATTATTACTAAGCCCACCCCCACTAAGCAGCGACTGAGTGGCAAAATCTTTATCCGTTACAATATATATATATATATATATATTATATATATATATTATATATATATATGTAATATATTATATATATATATATAATATATATATATTATATATATATATATATATATATATATAAATTGTTTATATCTTAAATTTAGATACGGATCAAGAATTAACGTAATAAAATATAAAGTATAACAAAACTAACTAAAAATAAGACAAAGAGAACAGCCATAATTACTCAAAGACAAACAATAGTTAAAGAAAAAAGTAATTAAATAATATTTTCAAAAGTCTTAAAATAAGAATAAAATTTTAAGTATTAAGAGATCTCAAACTAATGAATATTTTTTATGTATTGTTTACACTGGTTTTTTAAGGAATTTATAAATAAAATCAAATTTATAAATATTAGCATTACCAATAGTCAGTCATAAAACCTTGTTATAGGAGCCATTTCGATAAATTATTTGTGAGTGGTATGGAAATGAAAAATAATTTATTTGATCTATTATTATACTTAATAACACAGAAATTAATTTGAGTTAAGAGATACGGGAAATCAAGATTACAATTAATTAGGTCAAAACACAATCTATTTTTCTTCTTTGCTCTAGAGAATGTAAGTTGAGGATATTTCTTTTACCATTATAGTTATGAGGTGGCCTTTTAAATTTTATTGGCATGGTGGTGGGATTTTATTTTATGATGCATAGCGTAAAAATTTGTTCTGAACTCTTTCAATAAGATTTATGTGGCAGATGTAGTGTGAATTTCACACAACGGATACAAATTCTAATTTTGATCTAATAAAAGCACAAAATAGTGTTGTCATTGCATTAATATTCGTGAAATTTTTGCAAAGTTTTTTCATTGACTCAAAAACAATGGCATCTATGTGGTTGTTAATGATTGGATCTTCATCCATAATCACTCCTAGATCTCGGATAAATGTTACATTCTCTAACTTGCTATTATCTATACAGAACTCATAGTAAGATGGTGACCGTTTTCTATATAACATAGATTTACATTTTTTATATTTAGTATCATACCATTATTTTTACACCATACGATACTTAGGTCTTGTTGTAATAAAAAGCAGTCTAGTAGGTTTTTTATCATTTTAAAAAATCTGAAATCATCAGCCAAAAATAGAACATTGAGAGTGAACAAGTATCAGTTTCAAATCATTAATAAAAATTTGAAATAAAAAAAGAAAAAGATTCCGTCCTTGAGGAATACCCGAACTAGGCATGAAAATTTGTGAGAGAAAATATATAAGTTTTACCATAATGAGGAAAAGTTGTTTATGTGGTGAGTTTAAAGTTTAAGTTTAGAGTTTAAGTGATGAGGAAAATGTCCGAGGTCCCGTACCCGTTTTTTAATCCTTATGAAACTTGTTAGAGGAGGAGGTGGTAATATGGGAACACTTGTCATTAGAGAGCCATAATTTCAGGAAAATGCTTTCTATAATGTTCATTTTATCTTTTTTCTTTTAAAAATATATTTGGGTTTATCGGTCACATCGTGGAAGTTATAAATTCTTTTCAATTTTTCTGAAATTTAGACAAATAAAAAAAATGGAAAATTACCTTTTTAAAAAACATCGGGTGGTAATATGGGAATGAGAAAAAAAAATAAAAAGTTCAAAAAATAATTTATTTAAAAGAAGAATATTGAAAAAGCAATTAAAAATATTTAAAAAAAAATAATAATGACAAAGTTACATGAAATTAGGTTTCACAAAAATCACATACGTATACATCTTTTTCTGCATTTGAGCAATCCAGATGTGCCCAACCCTTACACATCAAACACTGGATCCACTGTTCTCCAGGTCTTGACAAATACCTTTCGGAACAGAATATACACTCGACTTCATCTTCTGGAGGGTCTTCATGCTCAAAAACAGATAAAACAGATTCACCAGACGAAACAGACATTTGATCAATAGAGGTGTCAGATTCTTGAAAACTTTCGTTTTTCTTGTTTTTTTTTCCAGGAACAATTTTTTTTGTCTTAGATTTTTTTTAATCTGATTTCGTACTTTTTTCTTTATCATGATTTCCTTTTCTAATTTTTTATCATTAGACAATATAAGTGTATTTTTGTGAGGAGAACTGGTCAAAAGGTATGTTGTACATGATTTTCGTCCTCTATTTGATTTACTCTTTCGAGTTACAGGCACTGGAGAAATATGTGTGGGGCTTACATACGTGCTTGTGCTTGGAACTGCATCTACGCTTGTATTTGGGCTTAAATATGTGCTTGTACTTGGTCTTACTTCAGGGTTTTCAGATCTACCTAACTCCGCAGATCTCACCACCTCATCATCAGGATCATCGGCGTCCTCATTTGTCAGCTCAAATGTCAGCTTCAGAGAAAACTGATCGGTCTATGGGGTAAAGACCTGTAGTACGGAACCCATTTACTGCTATTTCACCAGTCATAACTTTTAAGTATGCTTTGCCAAATAATTCAGCAATATCGTACATAGTGACAGCAGATCAAGATCTGCTGTCACTATGTGACAGCAGAACATGATGATGGATGCAGAAGACCATCCAAGGATGGTCTTCTGATTGAGACACCTGTCTAAGAAATTTTCTAATTTCTTCACTGTAATAGGATTTAAGAGGTCCCATAAATGTCTTATCTAGAGGTTGAAGCTTATGAGTGGTATATGGAGGCAAGCAAATTATCGTAACATGATTTTCTCTTGCTTTCATTACAACTTCTAAGTTTCTTGTGTGGGAATAATGTCCGTCCAAGATGAGCAGAACAGGTGACTCAGCTGTAGGTTTTGTGAAATTAATAAAATGGGAAAACCATTTGGTAAACAGATAACTTTGTATCCAACCACTGGGATGACAGTCACCAATTGACCCTGGAGGGGCGCCTTTCATAAGTTGGTGTGACCAATTGGATCTAGGAAAAATGAGCATCGGTGGGACAAAGCCACCTCCCGCACTCATACATACCACTATCGTTATGAGGGATCCTCTTTCTGCAGATGTGAGTGCTCCTATTTGTTTTTTCCCCTTTAACCCCACTATTTTTGCCATTTTGTTTTGGACTATCGAAAGTCCCGATTCATCAACATTGAAAATTCGGTTGGGGGGGAATTTATGTTTATTAAGCTCACTTTCCAGTACATCAAAAAAGCTTTTAACATGTTCTTTCTTAAAACCCAGTACACGAGCAAGGGATGTGCCTGTTGGAGCTCTAATTGATAGATTTGCATTCCTGTGCATAAAATGGTCGAACCATGCACGACCTGCAAGCCCATCTCGAAATGGGTGAGCAATGTTGTTTTGCTCAGCCAATTGGAATGCCATTCTTCTAATGTCATTCCTTGTTAGACCATAGATTTTTTTTCCATGATCAAAATGTACTCTGCTAAATCATCCTCAATTTTTTTAGGAAGGATTGGTGGTCTCCCCAAAACTTTAGATGTCATCTCTTCAGGTTCTTTATCTACTTTGACCAATCGATCAAGAGTAGATTTTGGAACCATAAAATGGTTTGCTGCTTCCATTAACTTTAAATTACCATTTCTAACAGCTTTAATTGCTTTAATCATGTCTTCAGAATCCCACTGACGTCTTTTATTTTTTGATGTAGGGCCTAATTTTTTTCTAGGCATTCTTATAATCTTTGATAAATCTGAAACAAATCAATTCATAATAATAATTAATTATTAAATCATTATCATCATTATAAAATCATTAAGTAGATATTAATTATAAGATATTGTTTATAAAATATACCAATTAATGGGGTTGCAATATGGGAACAGAAAATAATCAATTCCCATATTACAACCAATCGCCATATTTGGATCATACACTTAAAAACAAACATTTAGTTCAATATAAATATCTAATTTAGTCATATTTTAAAAGAGAAAAGTATTAGATCTTAATCCATTTACAAAAACATATTTTATTATAACAAGAAGTAAAAGAAAAAAAATAATAAACCTTACCTTAAAAAAGTTTTATGCTCGAAAAAAACCAGACCACGTTGTTATCTTGGATGTCACTTGTATTATGAAGCTAAAGTCTGTAATGGTACAAAGTCTACACTACTAGGAAGTTAGTACATGTCTTTAATGGTGGATAGCAGCACGTGTTAGTCCTGCAGCACAGCAGTGCTACTGCGGAACTTTAACTTTCAGGTCAGGCCTATGAATGAGTTTGTGCACACTGACGTCGGGGTTGCCAGAGTTGTCTGTTGGGTGGCGCTAGACAAGCTAGAGCGGTGAGCCTAGCTAGAGTTTGGTGATGCTGGAGGAGCAAGTAAGACTAGATGAACTAAGCACACTGTGAACTGGTAGTCGGCGCTAGCCAGAGCGGTGAGTTTGGATGATGAATGCCACACTGTGGACTAGTCATATGTGCCGCCATGTATGCACACCCCACAGAGGGTGTTTTTCTTTCCTACATGTTCTTCCTAGATGTTTTTTTTAAATAATATATCCTTTATTTTCTGTTAAATAAACAATTCAAAACAGATTATAAATACAAAATTAATTTTGGTATTTTGAGCAATTTATATTGGATTATTCACCACATTAAGGCAATGGCCTTGTGCTGTGGTGAATAGTCTATTGTCTGCCTCTATTATCTAATGAAAAAAATATTCTTTTATAAAAATTACAGAAACATATAATTTAAAAAGAAATTACAGATCGTAATCAAACTCAATGTATTTATAGAATTATTTTTAATTCTATAAATCACAAGTAAAAATTATGTAAAAACAATAATTTACGAAATCATAGTAAAATGTTTTGTATTATAACATTTTAGCATGATTATTCCATAAATTTTTAATTTTATTTTTGAATTGATCTTTTTTTAAGTAGGGAGCTAGTATGTTTAGGTATTAACATTTGGTTTGGTGTCAAAATTCAAGTTGGGGGTTGTCATATCCCAAGGCACCTAAAATTTTCCTTTACATCCAGAAACTAATAAGGCACAAACGAACCCTTTTCGGGCATAGCCAAATGCAGGAATCGATATCTCGAAGTGGGGGTTAGTAAAATAGACCATTACAATGTAGCATCAAATAAATACGCGGAATCTTTCAATACTTCTATTTGCAACGCAACATTTAATATTATAAAACTTTGAAAAGTATGTTTCTTATAACGACTTGCACAGTTCTTATAATGCGCAATAATCACTTTAAATATACTTCTCTCAAATTAAATTCCACAAAAGATGAACTTAGGCAATAAAAAACACAAAAACATAGCCAGCTAAATACTACAATAACTCAACAAAAGAGTTAAAATATTCTTGGGAATTTGTTTGTTTTAATTATTGTTAGCAGTTTAACTGCAGTGAATAAAAGTTTAAAGAGATGTTCGTGGAGTGATACGTCTGTAGCGAGTTGTTTGTAGAAAAGGTCGGTTCGGTTATGTTTTGCCTCATAAAGAGAGATGGTTTCATTAACATCCGACTCTTAATATTGTTCAACATGTTAAAGAGTCAGTATCAGACGTTAGATACCTCTTTCTTTTATTCTCTTTCTTTTTTAAACAGTTTACTCTAATTAACCTTATAAAAAGAAGGATGCTTCATTTTTGAATAATTTTTGGAGCGAATTTTGTTTTGGTTGTATCTGTTTACGAGACTTATATGACGCAAAAATGTAGTAGTTTAAAAAGCATTTTATACTTAATCCAAAATAAAATTGAAAAAAATGGAAATAAGCTTTCTATTATAAAAATAATTAAAGAACAATAAATAACATCGGGAACGGAGCCTCGGAATTTATTATATTCGCTACGCTTATCAGTTGAATAGGGTTCAAAGTAGTGAGCTTGGATTCGTTTCACCCGCCCTCAGAATACGATATTCTATGTTGATATCTTATTTATATTTCTTATTTTTCGGACCCGCTTCGTTCGCCCTCAGTCATTAAAACATCTGTTTCATTACCAGCGGTCACTCATCTTGATATTGATCTCGCTCGACGTTGCTTAATATTTGTGATCCTTAGATATACTAGACGTGTTGAAATGAAAACATAGTATGCTTATTTATTACAGGCGGTACACTTGTATCATATTTCAATTCAGTTGCAATATTTATCAATTTAAAAAAACGTTTGCATGTCGTTCAATAAAAATTGAACCAATGCTGATATTAAAATGAAAATTAGCCCATATATTGGTATTATAGAGGTCATCATGAGTGTTAAATTTAAAAACGAACATTTATTTAAATTATCCGTGTTTTATGAATTGTTGACATTTTTTTGTGCTAGCCACAACTGGTTGGGAGCTTAAGATCTGTGCTAGCTACAGCTAGTTGGGATCTTGAGATCTGTGCTAACAAAAGCTGGTTGGAATCTCAAAAACTAAGCTAGCCACAAATGTATTTGGTATTTTGAGAACTGGGCAATCTAAACAGATTTAGTTGGAATCTTGCTACACTCAAAACTCTTCAAAACAAGCACTAGACATCATTACTAAAAACATTTGTTTCTTTAAAGTCTTTTAGAGTTTGGTTTTAAATTAAATTTTTCATTTTTAACAAATATAAAAACATTTGGCAAGAAAAAAAGAAGGAATTTGGAAATTCGCCAAACTACACACATTATCATTCTTAATGTGTCTAAAAATAAAAAGTTTAATTATTTCTCGAATCCATCATACTATGGCATTGTACTCCGCATTAGTATTCCGCAGTCCACATGTTACCAATACAGTTTTCTTAAGAACAATAATGCTAACGTTCTTTACAAGGCTACGTACTACGGAAGAAAAGAATTAGACCTTATGAAGCTCACATAGAAAAGACGAGTTATCTATCAGACTCTTCGTGTGCGGAAGAGTACGATTAATTTATTATAAAGTCAGTTAAAACAAACTTAAAACTATTCTTTTATCATGTATCTTGAATAAACGAAATGATGCATTAAGGAACATTTCTGACCCCATGAACGTTGTATGACATGGATAAATAGCAGCAAACTTACCTTCAACAAGGATCTTGAACAAAGGGGATGACGCATTAAGGAACTTTTCTGATCCCATGGAGGCTGTATGAGATACATAAATAGTAGCAAACTTACCTTCCCATGGTTATAGTAAAAAAAAAGCGCGAAATGTTATGTGACAAGGATAAGTCGAGTTTGCTCTTCAACTTTCTTCTGTGCTTGTAGTTCGGTGTTTGTCGTGCTTTTAGCTACCCTCGGTGCTTGTTAAGTGCTAAGTCAATCAAAATTAAACCGTTTAAAAAAAAGATACTCTGGAAGCTACGATGATGACAGATTCACACACACATACAGACGGACAGCTTTGTCAAAACCACTCAGGAGCTCTTAAATACCCCTGAAACGAACACTGAGAAAAATAATTCTGAAATCGATTAACTAAAAATTAGTTAAGACCATTTTCATTGGTTAAGACTAGAATTTCATTTCCGTTAAATTAATTCTAGCCATCCGAACCACACGCTTTTAGAAGATCCAACTAATTGATTTTAGTTAAGAGGGAATTAGCTGTATCAACTGTATTATTGTTTATTTACAATGACGAACTAGTTAGTTTAATTCAATTTTTTTAAGTTGACTTATCTAAACGCGTTTAGTTGAAATCTTAATAAATTCTCCAACCATTCTTAAGTAGAGTTAAACAATTAAATAGCTATGGCCAAGACGTGATTTAGTTATATCAAGCCACCAAAATAGTTGTGCCAGAACTCGACATTTGCTACTGAGTATCTAGTTAAGTTAACTAGAATTTTTAGTTAACTACAGTTATATGCATGAGCTGATTTAAATTTTATAATTTAATAATTAATGTACTTAATTAATTATGAAATAAAAATGTACGAATAACAATATATGAACTGAATAGACAATACATGAAGTCTGGCTCTTAATCTTTCTTGATTCCCCAAGATTGATGTTACATGTTTACTATACGTTCACACGCGGAGTCGAAATGCGGGGGTTAATCGTGTGAATACCTTAGGGGGTCGGGTTGAACCTCGAAACTCGACCCACCCTTTTTAATGGGGTCATATACCCGGGGTTTAACCCCCCGGGGGGGAGGGGGGGTCAACCCCTATTTGACTCCGCGTGTGAACGCAGTAGTTCTTCCGAATTTTGAAAAGTTCATTCACCACGTGCAATAAAAAGATAACTTTTAAATTCCGAAAAAAGCTCAACTTATTTCCCCATGAGATTTAAATGTTTTTAAGTAGACTTCAAGTTTATTGTGATCCCTTGAAGTATACAATATTCCAAAGTAAAATCGTCTAATTTTTCCATTCCTGTTGGAAATGACTAAAATTTATTTAAAGAACGAAAGAATAAAAAGTCCCTCCACAGTTTATGATATTTATTCTTTCGTTCTTTACGATGGACTCCATTTATGCTCATTTTAAAACATCTGGATCGGCAAGTCGAGCCAATTTGAGCAGCTCACATCAAACAAGCACTGATAATGACCTCTTGTTAGGTCGAAAGCGCTATGCTTTATTGTAAATAAATATCATAAACTGTGAAGAGACTTTCTATTCTTTCGTTCTTTACGATGGACTCCATTTATGCTCATTTTAAAACATCTAAAACTTATTTGGTTTTATGTTTGTTTTAGTCATTCCAGTAAAATTCTATTTGTTTCTTCGTTTCTTTGAGTTATTCTAGTAAAATTCTAGTAGGAGACAACAAATGTAATGTGAGTTTAGATACCTCTACCAGAAAATTCTGGTTGAGGGGCGATTCTAGTAGATTTGATTAAGTGTAGTTAGGTCAAAGGGAATTTCCACTGAAGAGTACATTACGTTTAGTTAAAACCTATGGTTTGTCCAGTTAAGTACAACAAATATCCCCACCCTAGCGTCCCGAGGCCCTCTACTGAAGCTTTATCTCACTCACAGTATTTCTCGAGCTCTCGTGCTCTCAATTTAATTAAAGTAATTGCTACAGTGCTTAACTCTTGGTGTGATTAGTGCATTTCAATTTAATTAAAGTAATTGCTACAGTGCTTAACTCTTGGTGTGATTAGTGCATTTCAATTTAATTAAAGTGATAGCTACAGTTCTTAACTCTCGGTGTGATTAGTGCATTTCAATTTAACTAAAGTGATAGCTATAACAGTATGAAACGTATGAATGTTAACATCCGAGATGTTAACCTTCATACGTTACTTTGGCCTCCTGGTTGGAGACAAGGTTCCACGGAGGTATCCTCAGTGGGCGATCCAGCAAAGAGTGGGGGTAAAAATCACTTAAATGGAAATATCTCCGTTTCTAAGCAAAATATAAAAATTCTAAACGGTACTTTACTTCTAATTTTTATTCTGCACATTTTAAGACCCGTTTCAATCTTCTGGAGCAAACAACAGTGGCGCAATTTAAGAACTACAATTTTTAACGTACAGCCTATCGTTTAGTTTAAAAATCCCCAAGGTCATAAGTATTTTGGGGATTGACCAATCATAGAAGCCGCTGCCAACCTCTCACTTAAAAAGAGAAAAAAAATCCCTACCACAATAACCGTTGTAGGGAAAAAACCTTCTTCCCGGCAATCGTTTACTTTGTTTCGTTGTTTGTGGTTCTTCTTTTGATTACATCGTTTTGAAAACTACTTTCAAATTAATCTTAAAATTATATTTTAAAAAAAACTACACAAAAGAAATGTAAAAAAAACATCGCCAAGAAAATACGGGTAAAATAACCTAATTTGTTTACATAGTTTTTTCCCGCTCCCTTCTTGCAGGGATTTTATTTTATCAAGATTCAGTGGTGTCTAAGATTTTTAAGACCTGTCAAGATTTTTAAACTAAACGATAGACTTTAGTTCTCAGATTGCTTAGAGCCGATGATATTTCTGTTTAAGTCATTTTACCTCCACTCTTTGCGGGATCCCCTTAAGAAAATGACTCTACATCTTTCTTTTATGTTAATAGTGCTATAATACACAATAAATTATATCATTACATAAGTTATTATACAATTAATAATTCATGATTACTTACTTACTTACTTATTATTACTTACTTACTTACTTAATTTAATTAAGTAATAATTTAAATTTAATGTATGAAATGATTAATTAATTCATAAATTAATTATTAACATAACAATAAGAAACAAGTATAATTTATTATTTTATAGCAACAATTTAAAATTTAAAAAAAATCCTTTCTTAATCATAAATTGTTTTTATTGTATTTTACTTTTATTTTTATTATTTACCTAATTTCATTCATTGTATGTTTGTTAACATTCTACAATATTGTCAAAACAACTGTATATTTAATATTTGTACAAAAAAATTAACATAAATAAAATGTTACTATTTCCTTTATAATGCTTTTCATTTTAATGTCACTTAACCCTGTGTTATTTTTCTTTAACCACACATTGTATGATGTCTTTAACTGTTTGTTAGTCCAACCTCTATTACTTTTTTAGTTTGGTACATCTAGTGCTCTTAGTTGTGCATTGCAGATGGTTAACTTTTGTTCAATTTTTAATTGTAATGTATGTATTGACATATTTCACATAACTAAAACTTTTTTTTCGTTCTATGTTAGCGTTGCACTCACAATGATTACTGAGAGTGTAATATGACCAGGTGCCATTAGTTTATGTGAAGTTAGTTAATGCGATATTTCAATTATTAATTAAACATGAATTAATTATCATTAATGCCAATCCTATAACTAAGTGCACGTGTAGTACTACTAAAATCGAGTAGTAGAGGGCACTAGACAGACAGTAGAGGCAACTACAATGTAGTGGTGGTAACTGGAAACAATATAGTTACCTCTACTAGAAACCTAGTGAGGCAACTAGCTATTCTTAAAGAGCCTACTAGAATAGCAGTAGAGGCAACCATAAATTATAGTGATGATAACTAAATAGTAGTAGAGGCAACTAGAAAATAAATTGGGGATAACTACAACAGTGGTTGAGTCAACCAGAAAATATATTAGGTGTAAATACACAGTAGTAGAGCCTGCCAGAAAATATAGTTGTTGTAACTGAAGTTTCATTGATGTGGACAGGAACGTTGATGTGGTAACTTGAATGCTTTGTTAAGTTAACCAGAATGCAATTGCAAATTGGTTGTGCTTAACTAGAAAATGCTTGAGAATCTCTGTCTTTAACTAAAATTTACCATTGCACCTAACTAAACTTAGGTGGAGGTTACTAAACAATTTAGTTACTTTAACAATGATTCTAACTAAAATACTGTTGGTTTAGCTAAATTTCCCAGTGAAACGTATGGGTTACCTCAACAAGAACCCTTAACAGGAATTGATTAGTCAATTCTACTAAACGCCCTTAACTATTTTCATTTAGTTAACTCAGGATACTTCTAGTAGTCATTCGCTTCACTAGAATTTCTTGTTAGACCCAGTGTTTTTCCACTGGGAAACGCCAAAAATTTTTCTCAGTGAATGATTCAGATTTCAGCTGAATCATGCATATACTTTTTTTAGTTTTGGATATTTGGTTGGTTATTTTGAATATTGGGTTTGGATATTTTTTGCAAACTCAATACTTTTATCTACTCCTTGTATTGTAAGTTCTACTTACAGTCTTGTTATCTCACACTGTAAATGTACTTTTACTCCCTAGGGAGGAAAAGTGAAAGTGTTGCCAACTTGACAGAATTTTTAGTAAAATTTTAGGAATGTTAGGAAATTGTTAGGATTTTTTTCGGTGTTATGTTGGTACTACGGGTAGAATATACAATATACACACGCTAATGTTTAAATTACAAATATAGTATTACACATTATTCTATTGACAGCTTGCAATAAAACAATGTGAAGATAGTGGCTTTATTCTCTCTTCATCAGAGTAATTGACATGGTAAGAATAAACTAAACTAACACAATAACAATTAAGGAGCTGAAGAATATATTAATAGTTGTTAGTATTAGTTCTCTAGTCGTAGATAAAATTTAATATGCAGCAAGAGATGAAAGTTTTCAGCTCTCGTATTATCTCCCTCGTCAAGCCTCGGGAGCCAAAATGTTAGTTAACTTCCTCGGCAAGCCTCGGGAGCTAACTAGTTTATCTCCCTCGGCCTAATGAAGTTTCCTCCTTCAGCGTTGCCTTAGGACGAAACTTTAACTTGAGCTGTAAAACTCACTTTCATCCCTTGTTGCATAAATAACTATTCCTGTATACTTACGGTACAAATGAGAAAAAGTTTTAATTAATATTACCTAGATTTGTTTGTGTCAATAGTGATACAATGTAAGTAAAAGAAAGAGCTCGATTTATTCGCTAGGTATCTAAAGTAAATTACCATTGATTTTTACATCGTAAATTCCAATAAAATGAATAAAAACTAATTATTAAATAAAAGTATTATTATGAATTTTATATTACATAAAATTATTATTAAGAATTTTATATTATATAAAATTATAATTGAGAATGTTATATCATATAAAATTATTATTAAGAATGTTTATTATATAAAATTATTATTAAGAATGTTAAATCATATAAAATTATTATTAAGAATGTTAAATATATAAAATTATTATTAAGAATGTTATATCATATAAAATTATTACTTACAACATTTATACCGTAGGTATATATGAAAATAATTGTTTGCAAAAAATTTAAACCGGGATGTGAAATTCACAAAGATGTGTGAATCACACATCTCGAAGCTTACACACATCTTCTTTATCATCGAAGCTCCCAGTGTATTTTTTCTAGAGATTTGAAACTTAGAACAAAAATCAATTTTCAGGTAAAGTTATGCTATTAAAAATAAATGATGCTGCATCAACTCGCATAAATGAAACAGTTAAAATTTTAATAATTGTGAAACGCAGAAACTTGTTTTGATCGGGTTGAGATTTAGCACGCTTGTAGCCATGTACAAAATTGTATCTCATCATCAGCAGTAGTTTATATTTATATGGAATGACTGGTACACCTTTTTTAAAAAATTTTGTAAAAACTCCAATTGAATTTCAATTTGGTACAAGTGTATTTCTTTACAAAACAAATAAGCATAATAAGTTTCGTTTCAATACGACAAGTAAATCTATGATTTTTGTTGGATCATAAAATGTAAAGTACATCGAGCGAGGTCAGTACCTGAATGGGTGACCACTGGGAATAAACTTGATAACTCAGTAAAACCAACTTATGAGGAAATGCAATGTCATAGTTTCTGACTTGAGGTACATCGCAGTGGACCTTAAATACGTTTTATCTTTGCTGGATAGGTACCACCAATGGATTCAGATAGTCTGAATCCATTTGATAGCGGTATAGAACTCCATCGTTCATTATGACCTCTCTTGGTCCATGATGCAACATTATAACATGAAGAGACATAAGCCACTATGGGTTGGTGATTTGACATGAAAAGAATTTCGTTGCATTCCATGTAGGTTCTGCCTAAACGATTGCGAGAGCCACTCGCTCAGAAGCCGAGTAATTCCTATTTGCTAGAGTAATAGTAAGAACTTTGATCCCGTGTTCAGCCGGACGTTCATTGGATCCTGCCCTCTACATCAGGGCTGTTCCCACTGCATAATTAATTACATGCGTTTCTACTTAAAAGTTTTATCAAAATCAACTTGCACTCAGCAGTGTTTTAGTTTTAAAAACGTTCCCTTATCTCCCATCCCCCTTTACTTAACTTTATCTTTTTTTCAACTCTGTCCGCGGTCAGGTGATTTCTGCAGTGTAGAGAATAAATTTTCGAATCTACAAACAAGTTGTGCTTATCAGTGGCGGATTGATCCAAAAAGGCCCGAGGAGGGTTTGGCCTAAAAGAGCCCAAACTTACAAGTCAAGGGGCCCAATGGGTTTCTATAATGCTTCTCAGAGGTGTCTACTTTTAACTAGAGTAGTATTAATAATTATAGTAAGCTTCATTTAATTTATTTAATATTAATTTTATATAATAAATTAAAATAGACTTAAATAAAATAAATAAGTAATTAGAAAATAAACTTTTAAGTAAACTTAAATGATTATTCTTTAAATGAAATACTGAATTAAACTATTTTATATTTTATCTTTAGGGCCCTTTTTGTACTTCTCTAGGCCCCTGATAAAGTAAGTTTAAGGCCCCTTTAGGCCCAAGTCTTCTATTTGGGACCTTTAAAAGTCCAAGTATAAAGAATGGGGGCCTTAAAGGACCCACATTTAGGTAACAAGTTGAGAATATTTTTAATAACTTTAAAAACATTTGTCTCTAGGAGGTCTTTAGGCCCTAACTTATAGTATTGAGCCCCTTTGACTCTTGTCTTATAAATATATCAAATATTGTTGATTTTTCTTTAAGTTTATTTTTGGCTGAGGGGCCCATTGAGGCCTCAATGGGCAGTCCGCCCCTGGTGGTTGTTATTAATATTCTCTCTGATTGAAATCTAATTATTTGTACATGCCACAAAGTTATACTCACTTTGATGTTTTGTTTAACAGGGTTTCTTGCAATCTTGCAAAAGTCAACATGGACAAATGTTTTTATGCCAGACTGTTTTTACACTTTCTCTAGATTTTTTAATGGCGTTCCTTATTATTGAACTAATATTAAAATGTTTTAGTTAATTTAAAGCAAGTAAGAGATTTAAGTGTTAACCTGAACTCTCTACTCACATTTCATGATCATATTTGTTTATTAATAACAAATATGACTATTATATATATATATATATATATATATATATATATATATATATATATATATATATATATATATAATATATATATATATATATATTATATATATATATATATATATATATTATTATAATATATATATATATATATATATATATATATATATATATATATATATATATTATATATATATATTATATATATACAGGGTAACAAATTCACTTTAAACCACATTAAACCATCAATCATGGTGAACACATGGTCCTAGACTAACGAAAATGGTCTACCCCTAGTAAGTCGACCACCCTTGAGTTTAAACACCAAAAAAGTTTGTTAATTTATTGCCCAAATGTGGTAATTTACTTATCACTTTTTTCGTTTTTTATTGGTAACTTTAACAGTCAAATTGGGAATTTGATATAGACTATTTAGAAACAACACATGTCTCGAGAAATTTAATACCAATATCGAACATTCGGTAATTTTTCACCAGTATTAAGTGACATACAAGACATAAATTATTACCGGCATTTTTTGGAACAACAAAATGCGCCAACCTAAAATAATGGTTAAAGCATGGTCCAGATAGACTAACGCAAAATGGTCTCAATACGCTCAAAATTACGATGCAAAAAATACGCGATCACGCTCAAAATACGATGCAAAAAAGTACGCTCAAAAATTGGATGCAAAAAATACGCTCAAAATACGATGCATAAAAATACGCAAAAATACGCTCAAAATACTATTGCAAAAAATACGCTCAAATACGATGCAAAAAAATACCGCTCAAAAATACGGATTGCAAAAAATACGCTCAAAATACGATGCAAAAAATACGCTCAAAATTACGATGCAAAAATACGCTCAAATACGATGCAAAAATACGGATCAAAATACGATGCAAAATAAAAAACCAACCTCAAAATACGATGCAAAAATACGCTAATTCGATCCAAAAATACGCTTTAAAATCCAATGCAAATAAGTACGCTCAAAATTGGATGCAAAAATACGCTCAAAATACTTATGCAAAAAAATAGCTCAAAATACTATGCAAAATTACGCTCAAAATACGTCAAAAATTCAAAATACGATGCAAAATACGCTCAAAATACGATGCAAAAAAATGCGATCAAATCGAGCGAAAATTTACGATGCGAAAATACGCTCAAATACGTGCGAAAATACGCTCAAAATACGATGCGAAATACGCTCAATATACGATTGCAAAAAAAATACGCTCAAATACGATGCGAAAAAATACGCTCAAAATACGATGCCAAAAAATACGCTCAAAATACGATGTAAAGAATACGCTCAAAATACGATGCAAAAAAAATACGCTCAAAATACGATGCAAAAAATACGCCAAAATACGATGCAAAAAAATACGCTCAAAATACGATGCAAAAATACGCTCAAAATACGATGCGAAAATACGCTCAAAATACGATGCAAAAAATACGCTCAAAATACGATGTAAAAAATACGATGCAAAAATACGCTCAATTTACGATGCAAAACATACGCTCAAAATACGTTGCGAAATACGCTCAAAATACTATGCGAAAATTACGTTTAAAATGCGGTGCAAAATTACGATGCGAAGATACGCTCGAAATACCTCGCTGGTTTTGGTGAATTTGAACTCAGGGTACTTACTAGGGGTAGAGACCATTTTCGTCAGTCTAGGACTATGCTTTAACCATTATTTCAGGTTGGCGCATTTTGTTGTTCCAAAAAATGACGGTAATAATTTATGTCTTGTATGTCGATTGATAGCTTGGTGAACAATTACCGGAATTTTGTGATATTAGTATCAAATTTCTCAAGATATAATGTTGTTTCTAAATTAGGCTATATCATGGTATAGTCCAATTTGACTTTTTAAAGTTACCAATAAAAAACGAAAAGTGGTAATTAAATTACCACATTTGGGCAATAATTAACAAACTTTTTTGGTCGACTCAGGGTGGTCGACTTACTGGGTAGAGACCATTTTAGTTAGTCTAGGACCATGTGTTCACCATAATTTATGGTTTAATGTTGGTTTAAGTGAATTGTTCCACCCCACACATATATATACGCACACACACACACGCACATATATATACGCACATATATATATATGTGTGTGTGTGTTGTGTGTATGTATGTATACAAATATAAATAATAACCCATTTCTTATAAACAAATGACATGTTAAAAAAAATATGTCTTATAAACATGTTACAAAAATGTTGCAGATATCAATACTTAAAATTATCTTATATTCCTCACATTTTAGATAATTATTTGACTTCGGTACAGCTGTTTGGCAAAACCTATTTTTTATGATAAGGGACCTCTGAAACGGATCTGCGACACACTCCTGGGTAATTTTTCCAATGAGAAATTCGCTAAAATAAAAGCATAGTGTGACTATGAACCCTTACCCTGTCATTGTAAGGAAAATGTTCTTTCTGTTGAGAATTCTGACTCAATATTAAATTTTCAAAAGATATTATAGACATTTTATTCTTGCTACACTTTACCCATAATATTAAACATTTCGAAGCACATTAAAATAAGATAATAAATTCAGCACAAAGTAAAAAATTGGGATCAGTCAAATTACAGAGGAACATAGATACCTTAAAAAAATACAGAAGTTACAAGAAAGAAAATTTATTTGTGATTAAAAATTTTAATAAAGTCAAAGTATATTACAAAATATACAGCAAAACAAAAAATCTATTTAGATACTATTTAGAGTTTTAAAGACAGAACTTTGTCTACAAAAATATAATTTCAGAAATACTAGTTTAGCAGTTTAAATACCAGTTTCAGACGTCTAATACGTTAATTATAGTACACAATACTTTAATCAAGATAATGACAACTCCAGGAAAGCATAACCATAAAATATTGAGTTTCTAAAATCTTTAAATTAATAAACTGCGTAGGCTTCCACAGTTATTGTCATGAAGATTTAGGTCTTCCGGTGGTGGCCGCTTCAATGTAGATGATGAATCCGACATTTCGCATCCACTGTGGGAGGCATTTTCAGGGATATAGGACATTTGGATAGAAACAAAATGCTCTACAAAACTGAACCAATTCAGTTTTGTAGCATTGTGTTTTTTGTCCATGATGTCCTACATCCCTGAAGATGCCTCCCACAGCGGAAGCGAAATGTCAGATTCTTCATCTACAGTGACACAGCCAGCACCGGAAGACCTAAATCTTCATCTTTAAATTAATTTCTACAACCAAATAATTATTAACAAGAAAAATATAATAATTTCAAAAATATTACAAACTACAATTTGTATTTTAATATGCATTAAACAAGAAATACTGTTTTATCTATAACAATTATGGTTAGTCCCTTTCTAGTACTCACCACAAATGCCCAGTGACTACAACTTTATCTTCCCCACACAAATTAAAGTGTTGCTTAGGTAATTATTTAAGAGTTATAAATAGGATAAAAACAAAACTTATTTGCTTGTACACATAAATAAACACTTCATTAGCAAAATTGAATTATAACGACTATTTATTAAAATGTTAGCAAGAGATTTGATCAGGTATCGCTTCCATCTCTCCAAGCTTTGCACCCATTCTCACAATAGCTAGAATTGCATTAACAGCTTTGATCCACCGTCGTTTTATTACCCATCGCTTTAATTTGGTTTTACTTAGAGATGTTTCAAGCACCGTATCCAACCATTTATGTCCCAAGGCATCTTGAACTGTCATCCTGGATCTAGATTTTTTAATAATAAAAAATAAATAAAAATTGTATTTAGGCACTGTTTCTGTAAAATTGTGTGATATAGAAATGCAAATTTCAATTCGAAATTTAGAAGGTTCATAAATTTATATTTTGATATCAGCAAATTTTACAGGGAATGACTAATAGATTTACATACAGGAAGCCCTGATTTCACGAAAAAGGAGTCATTTGAGGGGCTCATAAATATATACACAAAAATTGAAAGAGAAAAAAATACCAAATCCACAGCGAGCAGCAAAAAAAGACCCATTCTATTTTCAAATTAAGAATCAATATTTTTTTGTACAATTAATTGCAAGATAGACTTCCAAAGAATGCAAGTTAAAATAAGCATAGACTGTTGGGTTAAAAAGTGAAAAATATATTAATCGTCCATTAAGTGTTAATTAAATCAAAAGCATTAAAAATAAAGCTATCTTAAATCAAGCATAGAAACAGGAAATTTAAATTGTATTTAAATAAATTAAAGAACTTTTTTAAATATGAATCTGTGGACGATTTTGTCTATTTTAATTTATAAATTTGGACCCAAGACAGCTAATTTACACTGATCTTAATGATAGTCAAATAGTTTTTCCTTTCCACAGCAAAATGCTTAAATCTTTTAGCAGAGAGGTACCTTAAATGAATTTGATTTTTGCTGAAAAGGGTTTGCAATTAATTATGTTCATAATGGAATTTGAACGTAATTTTATATTGAACACAATACCCTATTTAAGAAAAAATATTTACCAGCAGCAGTAGTATTAAAGTAAGGCTTATAATATGGTATGCAATAAACAGCTGTACTACACCCCAAAATTGGCAATGGCCTCTTCAGGGAATTTGAAGAACCAGGATTTTTTGTCTAAATTATTTTGTTCCACATCTCCTATAATAAGAGGTTAAGGATTGTAATAAGAAAATATGCACACCTACTTTTCTCATCAAATTCCACATTCCAGTACATAAAGAGCCCAAAAATACATGAAAGTTGATGTCTGTTGTGTGTGGATGTAAGGATGAGTTATTGTTTTGTTAACATAGAACAGTCCAATCGGCTTAAACATTTTTTTTAAACTTGGCATAAAATCAAGTTCCACGAGAGGAAGAACTAAATAGATTGTTGTGTAACAACATCTATTCTAGTTCAGTTTTGTAGAGCATTGTGTTTTCATCAATGATGTCCTACATCCCTAAAGATTCCTCCCAAAGTGGAAGCGAAACAATGCTCAATTTAAATTGAGCTGATAAATATGCAATAAATAGATTTCTTTCTTTTAAGTCTGCTTTAAGAGCAAGCTGATTTTACAAATCAGCTAATAAAAAAAAATAAATAAAAAAAAAAAAAAAAAAAAAAAAAAAAAAAAGCTTAAAAAAAAAAAAAAAAAGCAAAGCAAATATCAAGCTTAAATCAGCTTAATATTGATTACACAATGTACTTTTGTTTATAATAAAGATTAGATTACTGTTGGTTTAATTTGATAAATAATTCATTTTTGTCATATTAATGTCAAAGTCATGTAAAAAGATTCATTATAATTTTAACAGTAAAAGTGAATTGATTTTATTACTTAAATTATAAGCGCTAACTCTAACAATTACAGAGTTTAATGCTACTTCAGTTGGTAAGAACTACCTAGGAGTATAAAACGATGGAGAAACAACCTAGGGGAAATTGTTCAGGTTGCCTATGTGCCAAGCAAAACATCACCCCTGTGCATCCTCTTCCAGCAAAAATGCATGGCGAATTTTTTGTGCAACTGAGTGAACTTAGGATATGAAGATGTTTAATAAAGTAAGGTTCTTTAAAGTCATAAAATATCTCCTTCAAAAATCAAAAATTTTCATACTTGTTCTTAAACTTGATTTATTAACTATTTTATGAAATATTTTATCACACAACTTTATCAAATATATAAAATCAGTTTTCAAAAAAACTGACAAATAAATGAAAAACAAAAACACGGTATGATAGATAAGAGAACTTAAAGAAATATAAAATGCTATGCTGATTATAATGTTCATAGAAATCATACTTATCTTTAATTAACTTACTCTACATAACTATTTAATTAATTGCATATACAAAATTGTATATTTCAAGCACTATTTGTTTTAATAATTTTCTATAAACCTTTTTTTTAATGTTGTTTGTACCAATAATACTTCCATATTTATGAAATTGTCAAGTGCCAAGTTAATTGAAAGAGAGTAAAAGTAAAAAAAAATCTTTTTATTGGCGCCATGATGATGGCATTGTGTAATGACACAACCTTTTATAAACTTTTTTCCGGAAAGATTTTTGCGCCATTTCCATAGTTCGATCAATTTTGCACGATTTTCACCACAAAACGGATTTGTAGGGTCAGTGATTTTTAGATTACAGTATATAAGGAAGGTTATTATAGGATTACACCCGGGAAGAAGGTTATTTCCCTACAGTGGTTAAGTTGGTAGGGATTTTTTTTTATCTTCTCAAGTGAGGGGTTGGCAGCAGCTTCTCTGGTTGGTCAATCCCCAAAATACTTATGACCTTGGGGATTTTTAAACTAAACGATAGTTTCTAGGTTAATCTATTGACATTAATTTTCAAAGAAAAAGTCAGAAGTTCCTAGGTATACATTCTACAAGATTAAAATACTAGATTTACGTAGTTTACCCTTAAATCCAATATCTATTAAGAAGATAACCATGGTTTACTTATTTTTCAAGATACGGACAGTGGGAGACTATGATGTGCAGCCTGTGATGTCATGTTTTTCCCACCTGTTACCTCGGTATTATTAAAAAACATAAATTTGTAAATATAGCAAATGATTATTTATTCATATAAATACTTGATTTCTGTTATAAAAATTGCAATCAACAAATTAATATTCATAACATGCACTGTTAGAAACAAAATCAAAGAGAAACAATTCCAGCACAATACATAAAACTCTTTTTGCAGATAGAAATTATAACAACTATAATGTATATAAAATTAAGTTTACTTTGGTTAACACTATTATTTCATTGATCAATTTAAGAATATTCGGACACATTAATAACACAATTAATTGTGTTAGACAAGATTAATAATCTTGATATATATAAACTAAAAAATGATAACTTAACAATAAGAACTGATGTGAATATGAAGGACTTCAATACAAAAAATTGGGTATGGTGTACCTTGGTACTTTTCCTCATGATTGGATTTGATACACTAATCCTCCCTGCTTCGGCCTCGCTTCGCTCGTCCTCAGAATATTCAATTCCCTAAATTTATACTGCAACATGTCCTCTGACTCGCTTCACTCGTCATCAGATAGTAAATGCATCTGTTTCATTCTCAGCGGTCACCCATACCGCAGTGACCACGCTCAATGCTGCTTAACTTGTATGATTTAACAAAAATCAATACTTGTATTGAAACAAAATTTAGTGTACTTATTTATTAAGTACACTTGTTCTAAATTTCAACTCAATTAAACAATTGTCTAATTTTTTATTTTTTTTTTTAAACAACGTACACAAGTAATTTGATATAAAGTGAACTGATGCTGAAAATGAGATGCACATTTATTAGCCATATACATGGCTACATGCGTTTTACATAATTTTTCTGTGTTTTATGATTTATCAAATTTTTTGCTGAGTCATTATAGCAGGTTAATGACATCATAAAAAATATTTAATTTTTCAGAATGGCACAGCTACAGCGGTAGATTGATTTTTTTATGCAGTTTCAACTCTCTAGCATAAATAAGCTACGATGAAAACAGACACACACACGTACAGACAGACAACTTTGTAAAAACCACTCCAGAGGTCTTGAAAACACCAGAAACAAATAATTCCTGTGACATCCCGGTTTCGAATTTTTTTGCAAACACAATACTTTTCCTATATACCTACGGCATAAATAAGGAAAAGTAATAATAAGAGAGGAAACATCAAGAAAAAATTTGATGTTACCTATTATTGTGGTGAATGCAATAAAACTGAATCATACGTGTTATATTTGAAGTCTAGTTTATTTACAAGCAGTGGCGGACTGAGCCAAAAAGGTCCAAGGAGGGTCTGGCCTAAAAGGGCCCAAACCTACATCTTAAGGGGGCCAATGGGGGGGGGGGGGTCCTATATTACTTTCTAAGTAAGGGTCTACTTTTAACTAGAGTAGTATTAATGATTATAGTAATCTTAAGTTAATTTATTTAACTTTAATATCATGTTGAATAAATTAAATCAAATAATATTATTTTATTTAAATAAATTAAAATAAACTTAAGTGAAAAAAGTAAGAATAAAATAAACTTAAGTTTATTCATTTAAATAAAATTTTTACTGAAATATTTTATATCTAATCTTTAGGGCCCTTTCGTACTGCTCTAGGGCCCTGATCAAGTATGTTAAGGGCCCCTGGATGCACTAGTCTTCCGTTTGGGACCTTTAACGACCCAAGTGTAAAGATTAGGGGCCTTAAAGGACCTAAATTTAGGTAATAAATTGAGAATATTTTTAAGTATTTTAAAAACATTTGTCTCTAGGAGCTTTTTAGACGCTACCTTAGAGTATTGGGCCCCTGTGACTCTTGGATAATGAATTTATCAAATATTTAATATGTTAATAATTTTTTTTTAATTTTCATTGTTTTTTCTTTAAGTTTATTTTTGGCTGAGGGGCCCTAGCCTTCAATGGCCAGTCCACCCCTGTTTACAAGGCAGATATTTTCAGATGTTTCCTTGGAATATTTATTTACAAAAAAATACCAATAATAAAAAATAAATGTTTTAATACATCTTTTGTGAAGACTCCTTTCATTGATTTATGATTGATGAAATAAACACTAGTGAATTAGATCTTTTGCAAAACAATAGTAAGATATAGTAGCAAATATATTTACTCAATTAAAACAACACTATCATTTTCTTTAGAATATGCATGACAGTTTTGGTAAGAGAATTTAACATAATATAAGCAATTTGAAGGCATTGAATAAAACAATGGAATTATGTAGAGTTAAGACATTAATGAAAGATTAAAATAAAGCTAAAAGCAGCATATAGAACAATCTATAAATATAATAATTTAATTATGAAACAATAACAAAGAGAGGATAGAATAATAGATTCAATCCTCAATCCTCCTTGTATGATTCTATTCATACATATTTACAAAAAATGAAGTTTTTTTAATTTTTAAAGAAATGCAATACAGTTAAAGAAAATTATGAAAGATTTTTAGAAATGCAAGTTAGTTTAAGAAAAAAAAAAGTTACATCATCAGGTTAAACACCACTTAAGCAATAGATATAGCTTAACTGATTTTTTCATACATTATGATTCATAAGAAAAAATATACATCAAGAACTGATGTTACACAGCCAAAAATAAACATTTATTTACATAATATGTATAAATAATATATTACAATTGCTTGAAATGGTCACAATGACTTCTGAGGACTTGTTGGACATTTCTCAGGTAAAGATACTTTGGACTCAGATTTTTGTGTTGAGATTTGTGAAAATTTGGAGCTGGTTGATTCTTTAACAGAAGATACAGTTCCCTGTGTAAATCTATCTTTACTAAAGGTAGATTCTAATTTACTAGATCTAAAATCGTATTTACTAAGGTCTCTTTTTTGATCATCTAGGTTAAATTTTTGTCTCAGAGAATAACTGGGTAAAGTTGACGATTGGTATGTAGTCGGAGTTTGTTTGGAAGATGAACTCTGACTTTGACTTGTGGTGGCTTGATTCTTTGATGAATCCTCAACTTTTTCTGAAGACCTACTAGGAGTCATCCTTTCAGATATGAAACTCTTTTTAACTAATTTTTCATTATCCATGACTAAATCTTTATAATTTGAATATTTATTCCTGAATTCTTCATACTTATTACTAACAACTTCTGAGGAAGATTTATAATTAGATTCAGTTTTAAATTGTGAAGCAGATCTTAAGAATCGACTTTGAAACGGTGAGTCGTTAGAAAGTGACCATGAAGAACCCACTGGAGTCGGGTCTAATGAGGTTGCTCTTGTTCTTTTGTTTTCACTAGAAGAGGGTGCAGGAGTATTCTCTTTAGTGGTACTAGTGTTTTCATTTTGCCTAAAAATTTGTGACTTGCGAGGAAGTGTAGAATCACCTCTAATAGCTGATGAGCTGAAATATGAATAAATATTACTACTTTCGCTGGATTTAAAATTAGATAAACTATCAGACACATCACCCACGCTACTCTTCTTCTTTGACTCAAATACACTTTGATTTCTAGACGAAGTACTAGTCACATGAGGTGAGTCTTTCATGGAGGATACTACACTGCTTTTACTAGTGTATGAAATATCTTTAGCAAATGAAGATGTAGATGATTGACGAGATAAAGGAGTGGTAACTTTTTTATCATTTGCTTGTTTGAGATTTGAATCAAAGCTTTTTGGAGACTCAATTGACTTAAATATTTGTGACTTATTGTCTAAATTTACAACTTTACCAAATACTTTCTCAGATTTTTCTATTGATTTCAATGATTCAGATGAATATGTTTGTATCATATTGTTAGTCTTAGACATTAATTGATCTTTGGACAGTAAAACATTATTATCTACTTCCCTAGTCATTGATTTTGGTTTAAAGCTAACATAGTTATCCTTGGCCAATTTATCTCCTAGAGGAGTAGAAACATTAAAAGAGTCTATACTCTTATTAGTTAATTTCAAATAGTCAGCTGGCCTAAGAAGAGGGGTTGTCACATCTTCTTTATTAATTTTATTATTTGTTTTAGATGATTTATTACTATCAATGCTACTGCAACTAGATACATGTGCACTTTCAGTCTTTACAACCGAGCCCTCCGCAATACTTTTCAGTCCTATTTTATTACTACTTTCCTTACATATATTTTTCTCATTTAAACTATTACTGCTAGAAGCGGAACTATTTATTTCAACAAATGACTCCCTTGTATTGGTACTATCATGATTAAGTTTTAGAAGAGATGACTCTTCGATGTTAGATTTAATAAAAGTCGTCAACTCTTCGACCACATGTTTTACATCAAGGCTAATGGAATCAACAGGTTTTATTTCTCTTGGTCCGACGAAAGTCACAAACGTTTCTCGCTTGATTTCTTTAGCTTTATCAGCTCTAGTAAGTGATGCTCTCCTTGGAAGTTCTCTTGATCCATCAGATGCAGTGATAGAAAATTTCCGAGGAAGTTCTTTAAAACTGTCTGTTTTAACAGCCTTCTTAGATATGTTTTCTTTGTCTTCATTAGTAATATCAGTTTTAGTATCAGAGGAACTTGATGGTGGCACAACAAGGTTGCTAATCACAGGATCTTTAACCAGTGTAGGTAAGTTTTCAGATGATTTAATAAGATTTATTTCATTCTGAATTTTCAAATTTTGTTCGTTTGGAGACATGGTATGATTATCAACCAAAGGAATAATTTCAGGAGTGACTATAACAGGTACAGGTTTGTTAGGATTTTCTGTAGGGGCTTTGGGTGTAACAAGTTCTGGCGGGGGAACAATGTATCCTTCACTATTAATAGTTCCGTTTGATAAAGTTTCACTGAGAAGAAAAGGTGATGAAGAATGCATGGAATCAACATAAGTTTTAAGGTTTTCTTTAGACTGTTCCAAATACATAGGAGGTGGTGGTTTTCTCTTGAGCCAAGGGTGATTTGCACATTCTCCAGCATTAAGCCTTTTCCTAAAAATAAGACACCACAACAGCCTCTTATTACATGCTCATAATGAGTAGACAAAATATCGCATCCCTATCTCCTATGGAAGGATGCAAAAGAATGAGCTACCTTATTTTTAAAATGGGACCACTTTTCAACACTGAAAGATTCCAAAAAAATTTATGACTGAATGTTTTGCAGT
Source organism: Microvelia longipes (assembly GCA_018340805.1). Classification (NCBI taxonomy): domain Eukaryota; kingdom Metazoa; phylum Arthropoda; class Insecta; order Hemiptera; family Veliidae; genus Microvelia; species Microvelia longipes. The sequence continues at coordinate 30,857,346 of JACMZG010001893.1, read as the reverse complement.
CACTGGCTAAACAGCCCTGCTAATTTAATAAAAAAATGTGCACAACACATTACAATTAACGTAAACACAAAGGTAGATGTTGGAACGAACATAAAATAAAAAAAAATATTGAGACCAATCAATGACTGCAAAAAGTAAGTTAATTTTGCTGGTGTCCCTTGTGGAATTCAGATTTTTTTAAAAATGGAAACCAGTCAAGTTTATTCACACAATTTTATTTAAAAAAATCTGTCAAAAATATAATTTAATAGATTGTGTTATCAAGTAATACTGACTACAGCAGTGCTTAAACTGAATACACAAGTGAAATTTTAACAATTTACTCCCATTTTACAACTTCTTGGTCAGACTATAATAATAGATATTAAAAAATGTATAACTTAAACATATTAAAAAAAAGTATTGGTGAGCACCTCTTGGAAAGCATAAGCTTGTACCCGGGGTAACCACTAGCAATAGCTCTACATACCATACATTTGCATACATCTACCTTTTCCTTTTATGCTAAATAAAAGAAAAAGGAAATGTTGATTTAATAAAATGAACAAATAATATATGAATAGTATAACAAAATTTTCAAATAGGAGATCAAGAAACTAGTATTTAAATCAAGAAACCTGTTATATTGTAAAACAAATTGAGTATCACGAAATGATAATATTAAGAATTTTGAACTTATAATGTTTTCCTATAATAGATATTCAAAGAAAACTTTTCTAATACTTCACTTTTATAGTAGTGAGACTGGAAAAAAATAAGTGAAACACTAATAATAAATATGGCAGTAAAATAAAAGTTCATAAGGTCAGAGAAGTCATTTCCTCTCTCTATAATTCAAAAACATAAATAGATAAAGTTAATCAGAGCTGACAAGTAAGGTATGAACAACTTAAAAAGTTTATAGGTATACATATCATAAGTTGTTCTTACCTCATATAGTTCTGATTTTAATAATAGTACCCACATTTATTTTTGGCTGAGTTGAAGCTATTGATAAGAGTGGTTCAATAGATTAAAAATAATTTTCAAAAATGTTAAAAAGATGCCAAGATGCCGTTAAAAAGATACACTTTAGTAGTTTCGAAAGAGCAATAAATTTACAAAACTCAAATTATTACAGAACAACCTAAAGTCAGCGTTAATTAAATAAAATATTAGAATTTTATCAGGTTCAATTACTGGGCTCACTTACTCTTTATTTTTGACAAGAAGTTTACTAATAAAATCCTTAGCATCGGCTGAAATACAATCAAATGCTTCGTCATCAAAGTCATATTGAGCCATGGTTACATTAGTCATTGTTTGCAAATCATTCTCGCCCATAAAAGGTGACAAGCCAGATAATCTAAAATACAAAAGAGTTTGATTAGTCACAATAAAATTTGATCATTATGCTCCTTCTCTTAAAAACCCCTCTACTAACCTAACCTCATTTTTCCTTTTGCAATTCACTAAAAATTGAAGGCTAAGGTTTGCAACTACTAAGATAGTACTTGAAATAATATAGAAATAATATAGTTACAAATAGAATAAGGCTGTGGCATGCAGCTGGGCATGATTCAGAGCAAAAGATATACAAACATCTACCTCAGCAAATCAAGTCATTAGATCAAAAATCGTTTAGTAGTCAAGTAAAAAATGTATTAAATCCTTTGTATTAATTACATGAGTTTTTCTCGATAATTTTAATTTAATTATTATTAATTTATTCTGTAACTGCAGCTTTATTTAGGGGCTAAGTGAACCTGATATGTCTTTTTTCTATCATATTAATATTTGATTGCTATTTAAGACCAGTGATGAGTGATTTTATGCATTCGTAATTGTCATAAATATAATCTGCTCACAAGTATAAGAGAAACTGAAACATGTAAAGTTATAACTCACACCAAAAGTTAAGTAATGTTAGATAACGCCACCCTCAAAATCAACTCTTTAATTTACTAATAAGAAATAGTCAAGAATTGACTAACACCTTATGCTAAACATTCAAGCCAAACCTGTTTTTTTATTTTAGTGTAATTGTTTTAGGAACTGTTCCTAAAACAAGGGTAACAGTGGAGGAAAATGAAAAATTAAAATTTTTAAAAGAACAAAACAAAGCTTTAATGTAACAGCCACACTGCTACATTACACAAATGTTTAATCATTACTAGATTGTAGATGCTTAAAAAAGAGTAAATTTCTTGGACTGAAATTTTGTATAATATAAATAATTAAAATTTACAAAGACTGCATTCCTATAATAATATTAATTTATTTAATAATTATCACAACGTTTGTTCAAATATTTCTGATAGTCATTTGAACAAACGATGCATTTTGGAAAGTCTTTACATCAAACCTGACCCTAATACAATGAAGAAAAAACGAGAAACAAACAATTTAAATAGTATTTACTCGAATACTCTAAATTTAAAAAGACCCCCTAAAAATACACTGCCTCCGTCTACAAATACAAATCACCCTCAAGTTACTAGTTTGTCCCTGCCTCCCAGGCCTCTTTTTGTTTACTGACAGATTTCTGTCATTTATTCTAAATTATTTTTTATTTTCTAAGTTATTACCAATTTCGTGTAACTATTTTCGTCATTATTTAGTTTTATTTTGTGCAATTGATTCAACCACCTGAAGATGCTGAGCTTCGCTCTGCGAAACATTGTGATAATTATTAAATGAATTAATAATATTATAGGACTGCTGTCTTGTTCCAAAGGAGGTGCTGAAAGATAGATAGCTAATAATAAAAGGTTACATCAAAAATATTACTTACAGAACATAGCAAATGACACCAACAGACCACATGTCTGTAGCAGATGTGATTTCATCAAAGTTAACAACTTCTGGAGCTACAAATTCAGGTGTTCCAAACAAAACTTGTAATTTTTTATTCGGATCATATTTTCTAGCCAGACCAAAATCAATTATCTTTATCCTGTTGCCAGTCTTTGTTAAACATAAAATATTTTCAGGCTGAAAATTAAAATACCAACTAAAAATAGCTATTTATGTGGAAGGGGGGAGAAGAAAGCTTTACGGCTTAAGGCCAAGTTTTCATATAAGTCGAAGCCGCAGGTGAAAACTTTATTATCACACGAGGCCGTAAAGCCAAGGGAGGTTAACGAGTTAGCTCCCGAGGTTTTGCCGGGACATTTAAAAGTAAAATGTAAAATATTCCATTATGCTGTCTTACAAAGAAGACTCCAATTTCAGAATATGTTATCTTATTAATTACTGCACATAAATTTTACAGCCACACGGAAGAAATCATCATCCATTGATGGTGATTACTCTTTAATATAGTGTGGCAATATTTGTTTATTAAATAAAGTAAAAACCCATTTTAGGGTCTTGCAAGCCATCAAAGAATTTAATTACACTTAATTATTAAAAAAAATATGACAACAGCTTACGCTGATTTAGGTCCTATAAATATTGTAAAAATGTATATTTGTAAAATGCTTATTGTATTTTGGATCTAATAAATGGTTATCCTATTCTATTAAATAAAGATAGCGAAATCTAGAACAAAAAGTACTATTCCAAATTAACTGAAAGTAAAACTAGGGCTGTGTTTTATTATTTAAAATTCAAATTTTCTTCGATTACATACTACTAGAAAATTGGCTTATGAAGTAAAATCGGCCATTTTCAGTGGTAGTGTTATCTTAACATTTATTCTATAATCTAATAGGAACCGGACAAGACCAATATATTGATCCTTTCCAATGTACGGATCAATTCCATCCCAGTTTCGAATATTATTGCGAACACAATACTTTTCCTTTATACCGTAGGGATTAACCTAAAATAGGTAACACCTATTTTGACTTTTTCTCATTTATACCTACAGTATAAAAGAAGAAAAAGTAAAAATAGGTGAAATTAGGCCTCACCTTGAGATCAAGATGAATAATTTTATTTTGATGAATAAAACTAACTCCTTCACATATCTGTCTCATAAAAACAGCGCAAGCTTTTTCAGTCAATATGAAGTCATCATCAATAACACGTTCAAATAATTCCCCTCCTTCTATTCTAGAAAATTAATTATTTAAATATTATAAAAAGCAAATAAATTTCATAAATATGTTTTAAAAATAATACATATTGTAAAAAGAAGGATTTGAAATAACGGTACCCCCTGTTATTAAGGTTTTATTTCAATATATATCGAACTCTTCTTGTAAAGATGTATCGATATATATATATATATATATATTGGTGCGTACTTCACTGTGTTCCCTCCAACTAAAACCCCATCTTCAGATGTTTATCCGTCTCTACCATTCTCCACCTTAGCATTATACAGAAGATTAAAGCATTATATAGCATAAATAGAATATTAATTATTTATTCAATAACAATTATTGTTCATGTTTTTATATTAATTACTATCTTATTACCAGTTATTATAATACGTTATAATAATATCAAAGCGATACCCCACCTCGTCATTGTCTTTCAGTACAAGCGTATGTGTCGCTGTATTACTATACTCTTATGAAAACATAGTTAAATCATAAAAAAAAACTAAATAAATGTATATACAACAAAAAACAACAAAATAAAATTTAAAAAAATTATACATATTCATACATGGAAAATAAAAGGCATATATCGATTTCTCTTACACCATATTTTGAAACTACAAATATATCGATATATTGTATTGATAACAGGGGGTACCGTATACTGAAGATTTACTGAAATTGTCAATGCTTGGTGTTTATGAACAGCAAGTATATAATACTTCCTGTTCATAAATTTAAAGACACTTCGCTCACTTCCTGAGAGAAGTGAGACAGTAAATTACATAAGCTGTCATCAGTCATAAGCTAGTACATTATTTTTAATGCTATGCTCATATAATTTCACATTTTGATTCCCATTCATTCATATACTGATTTAAGAATATACTTACAATTCAAGTACAACACACATAACATTGTGTATTTCAAATGCATCATATATTTGTATAAGGCGAGGGTGTTGAAGTGTTCTCATGATTTCCACTTCCCTTTCAACATTTATTCTATCTTGCTTTTTAGCTATGGGTACAAACTTTGCAGCAAGGACAATACCAGTTTTTTTTTCGACACATCTGTATACAGTTCCAAACTTTCCCCTAAAAATAAGACAGTACAAGAAATAGTGGGTATGGAATTATTATTTTTTATTTTAACTCTAACAGAATTTTTTTTTAAATTTTATTCAAATTGGAGACCAGTTGAATGCCCTCTCCCCTTAGTAAATCACTTAAATAATTAAGTTGAGGAGTTTACAGACTTGTTTTTTATATTTAAATACAACCAAATAATGAGTGTTCATAATTATTTTTTCATTTATTTTTGTTTCAATTTTCGAATTCAGCAATATTTAGCAAAATTTATAAGTACAATACATGTAACATATATGATAGATGATATTATGATGATAGATGATATATGATATTATGTACAATACATAAACTTATATGATGGTATGGTGCAAAAGATTCATACAACAGAAGAAAAAATATATATCATTTCTTACAACTAAGTTATGCAAAACATGAATAAATTGTGCAAAAGACACCTAGGAAATGTAACAAGAAAATGCATGCCACATCAGGGAACTGTTCCATCATTCGACAGTTGTCATCATTGATGACTCAACATAATGTCATGTCCCACTCTGTTTCCATACATCTAACACATCAGGGCTTTTGCTTGATACATTTCCTAGGTGTCTCTTGCACAATTATATTGTGTCAAAGAAAATATAGTTAAAAAACTTCTAACCAATACATACATCAGTAAATACATCCGTTTCATTCCCAGCGGTCACCCATCCAGGCACAGACCACGCTCAATGCAGCTTAACTTTTACGATCCAACAAAATCATGGATATACTAGCCTTATTCAAACTAAACTTAGCGAACTCATTTATTATCTATATGAATACATATATATTGCATTTCAACTCAATTAGATTATTTCCCAATTTTTTAACAAACGTATACAAGTCACTTGATAAAAATTGAACTAATGCTTATAATGAAACGAAACTAGGCATATATGTTAGGCTACATGTGTGCTTAATCTCAAAATAATGGCAACATTTTTCCACTTTATGTTTTTTTTAATTTTTGCTGAGTCATTATTGCGAGTTAATGACATCATTAAAATTATTTTCTGGATAGCACAACTACACCTATTTTTGTACAAAGTTTCAACTCTTTAATATAAATACTCAGGGAGCTACAATGATAACAGACACAAACACATTAACACACATACAGACAGACAACTTTGTGAAAACCACTTGAAACAGATAATTTTGGTGACAACCTTGATTCGGACTTTTTGCAAACACAATACTTTTCCTATATACCTACGAGGTATATAGGATTCTGAGGTACAGGGTACCTCAGAATTGAAGAGATTGCCAATGCTCAGAATTACCCTATGTTTTCAGGATATAGGAATTACCTAATTGGATTATTTTTATATTTTTTAACATTTTATAAAAAAACATATACATGGTGTCATATAAACATTTACCACAACCACACATAATGATTTATTTCTCTACTAAGTTTCAACAATCTAACATAAACAGACTGAGGGCTACTAGGATAATAGACACATACAGAGTCTATTATCCTAGACTCTAATCGGTAACATCAGATAATTCAGTTTGAGTCCTGGTTTTCAATTTAAATGGACACAAATTACTTCTCCCATATACCCAAGGTATTAATGAGAAAAAGTAAACATTGACGGTCATGTACAAGGTTTTAAAAAGTTTTTACAACAAATGCAAGAAAAGCAAAGCAGGTCAAATGCTGCTATACCTGAATTTTGTTAGATACTTTATTGGTCAGTATTTTAAGTAATAGTAGAAATCACTATTTGTTATATAGTAGATATTTGTAGAAGTTAGTATTTCTTATAATAAATAAAACTATATTTAAAAATCAATACAGAACAATTCAGTAATTTATTGTATTGTATAGTAATTTACTAAAATTTACAGGGTCCAGATTTATGCGAAAATTATGTATATTTTTAAGTCAATTTGAATCTAGTTAATTCAGGTAAATAAGGTATAAAATAAAATTTTGTTTATTTTATTTCTTTTATTAATAATTTTACCGTATATATAACAATAAAACCTAATTTTTTTATTGAAGAGTAGTAGCAAGTATATGGTATTAACAACTTTCTAGGACATGGACCCGATAACATAACTAATAAAATAGTGGCTGTACCACAAATACTCCCCGCAAGAGGGTAAAGATATCAGGGACCAAGGGCAAAGAGACTTATACTTAAAAGGAGGACATAGGTAAAATAACCAAGTGATAAGGAGTCAGGAAGTGTGACAGTTTCCATTGGATGTCAACTTTACTTACTACTACTACAACTAGAGTTTTCATAGAGGGAGACTTGAGACTCCCCATTCCTCTACAACCCCTATCAGAGCATATATTTATACTTCAACCTACAAATGGCAGGTATTTTTAAGTGATGTCACATTATACAACACAGTTAAATAAAGAATAAATGCTATACAAATAATTGCAACATATTTTAAAAATAATTTTACTTAATTTAAAACAAGTAATGTTTATGTGAAATTTTTATAATTATGAAAAATCAAAAAATGACGTCATTAATGTACAATTATGGTACCAAACTACCCAGGGAATGATTAGAGACTAACACCTTCATCTCAGTATTAGTCTCTTTGACCAGGGAGAATCCCAGGTATTAACACAGGTCCCCTACTTCCAAGTATATTGAATTGAATCAACATCACGATGTTCTGCACCCTTAAAGATGTTTCCGACATTGGAAATCAAACGTTAAGAACTTCAATTTCCTCATTAATGTGAATATTAATCAAATATTTTGGACTTCTATACACCATTTTTTAAAGAACACATTAGGAATATTAAATCTCTAAAATGAATATGACAGGCTATTTTAATATTTTTCACATTCTACCGTAGTACATTAAAAGTGAAAAGATAAACTTTATTGAAATTTTTAATAGTTTTAAACTACAAAGCACCCTGAGGAACTTTGTTTTCCTGAAACACAGCGGTGGCATAATTTAGCTATAATGCTCCCCCCAGTGCTTTTGCTGCATACAAAGATACAACCAATTTTTATGCTTAAGTTAATAAATAACACTTTTAATGTCAAGGAAATAAAATCATACTTTTCAGTTAGAGCACAATGAAGTAGTTACTTTACTGTGCTAAAATTGACCTCAAAGTCAAAACTTAAAACTAAAATATGGTTTTAGTTATACTCTAAGGGTTTATTAAATATTACAAACACAAGTCCAGTACTACAGCCCTTAAATAACAAAAAAAACCAAAGCTTTTCTAACCAGTAACAACTAAAATACTAATCAGACCATTCTACAAAGGTTTAAACCATAAATGAATCCAAAAATTTATTACCTTACCTCCCTATTTCTTCTTTAAGGTCATAGAAGTCACGTACATCAACATTATGCAGTATCTTAACATCTCTAAAGGGGAAACTTGGCTCTAATTCTGCAACACAAATAACAAATTAGTTAGTACTGGGATATCAATCACCATTCATACATCAAATAATAACGTTAAAAAATATTCATACAACACATCACTCGACAGTATATCATTGATCAGGACACCACTGATATAATAGGTAATTCAATGATGATTAAGAATACCATCAACCCATTAATAAGCAATTGAGCTTATGAACAGCAAGACGGCAAACAGAATCCGCCAGAACACTGGGGGAAATTCTATCACTTGAGCAAAACCCTAGATATAATTAATCCTTAGAATAATACTTTATATAGATAGAGCATTACTGATAACAGAGAAATTAAGACTAATTACCAGTTAAACAATATTTTTTAGAGTGACCCATTATATAAAGTATAACTAGAATAACTATAACTACAAGGGATCTTTTAAGAATACCTGACAACGCATAGGTTTGAGACCACCGGATTTACGTCCTTACTGAAGGACGTGGTACATAGACTTTGTAACCCTCTCATAAAAATCCCAGAGGCCCGTGCTGGGATTGAACCCATGACTAAATGAACTCAGAAGTTTAAAGTCCACTCGTCCTGTGTATTGGTCGCGTACCTTAACCACTACACCACGGGTGACTCCGTTGTACATGTAAATGGTGGTTGTATTCCATACCCATTTAATATGATCCGGTTCTTGCACCCTAATTGCTTAAGATCAAGTCAATGATTGTTTATAAAATTAAACAAAACTTGGCGAATTATTGTTTAGTCAATCAAGTCAGAAGAGTCAAAACGGATCCTGCCAAAACATCGCATCTTTTATTGTGAAGTTTCACACAAGTTATGAGGAAGTTAAAAACGAAAAATAAATTTGATTAAATTTTGATTTCTTGGCATAATAATAAAGTTACACTAAACTACAGGTTAAAACAGGAAAAAGTTAACTGGTGAAAAACAGGATTATTTAATCCTGCCGAACGTATAACGTAAAATTGCTGAACTTACCAAACCTAAAACTTTAATAGTACAAACTAGAGTTGAATCAAGTTATACCGGCAGGCACTATCATCGTTTTCACAATCTCATCACATTGCTCAAAGGAAACCAGTAAAACATTAACCATAGCAGTACTTTCGAATTCATACTGAATGATTAACAGTAACATAATAAATACGTAAATAATTATATTGGTTGGTTGGTTATTTAAATAAATAATAATAAGATTAATTAACAATAAATAATTTTAAATTAACGAACAACTGACGAACAAAAACAAAAAAATATTCTTTGTTATCTTCGTTTTCTTTTTTTATTTAATTTAATACTTCCTACAACAAATGCTGTGATTTTGTCTTAGCGTTTGTTTGTAAAGTAAATCGTTATAAATTTATATTGGCTCAAAACCAAAACACAGCTAGTCCATAGCTTAGAAAAATAATCCTAAGTTTTTTAGATTCTAACACTATCCGATACAGTTGAAATTTGGCACGAGTGTATTAATTATACAATAATAATTGTGCAATAATTATGCAAAGATTAATTTCAATTCGGCTAGTAAATCCATGGTTTTTGTTAGTTCAATTTTTACAAGGAATATCAAGCGTGGTCAGTAAGTGGGTGGGTGACCGCTGGACTTAAAACTGTTCTTTAAATCTAAATAGATATACAAAATTATTAATTAGCCGTATTTTTAATTCTGAGAACGAGCGTGCGAATCCGAAAAGATGAGGAAATGCTCCTAGGCAACCCGAGTCCGATTTTGTTTGTATCACCTGAATCATATTTATCTTGGGATTTTGTCGGGGTAAATTGTTTTCGTGGTTAAATGTTGAACGTCTGATTGAGTATAAAAGGTTCTACCAGGATGTTAGCAGAAAAAGCACTAACCTACTTTCGCTATGACAATCTATACTTGGGCAATAAGTGTGGCATCCTCCTTTTTATAAGTTAACAGATGCTACGAAGGAGTAAAAAAATTCGTTTCCTAAGATAGAAGAAGAGTGCCAGAATTAAACTTTTGTAAAAAAAGAAAAAGTGTAAGATTTATTTCTCTTGTTTCAGGTGCACTTCCTCCAGGTAAAACAGTCTTCCCATCTTATAATCAGAGTATGGACTCATGATCATCGGAGTAGTGAGTTGTCAGTTTGGTGTCTCAGGATTCTTGACTGAAGAGACTTGGCACTACCCATACTTAAGGCCATACCATAAGCCTATACCATAGGCTTTTTAAACTATATACGTATATTCAAAGCTTGTAATATCGACCTAAGGTGTAAAAGGCGTAAGAGGAATTTGTATAGCCTTGTAATGTCAGTGCGTTTGATTTTAGCATGTTGTTGCCAGTTCAATCGTTCGTTCAAACGGTTATGAACTGAGGGTTGATATATGTGAACTTGATTGAAGGTGACCGGAGAACAAGTATCAATACGTAGAGCAAAAGTGACAGGAACAAATTTTGTTGATTTTAATCCTACTTCCTTAACAAAAGCTCTAAAATGTAAAAGTTGGCTAATATCAGAGGCAAGTATGTAGAAAGATTAGCCTTATCGTCGGCAAATGTTCTACAGATTATTGATGGATGGATGTTCAGGGACGTAATAAGTGTAAAATGAAAACGGGATTGGCCCTAAAATACTGCCATAAAAGAATGGGTGCAATTACTGGTTCGATCCAGAGCTGATCCAAAAGAGTCTATCAGAAAGGAAGCATAAGGATGTAGGTAAAAGGAACGACGAGCATGGCCATAGTCTATCAAAAGCCTGGGCTTATCAATACTATATCTTTCTCTTCAAGGAGGAGACAATGACATGGCCAAATCGATGGCATTGTTGAATAGTATATTGGTATGCCCTGAACGCAAATTGGTAATTAAGAAGATATTGTTTTAGGAAATGAATCGACAGAGAAGATCTTTACCCATAATGGTTGATTACAAATAATATCGACTATGTAGCATAAACCGAAAACCTGAGTAAGAACTGTATTGGTGCGCAAGAAAGCAAGGCATTCCAAAGGAAATTCGCCCTGCTTGTGATCCACGGTACCAGAATTTCTCTAATATGAGCACTTCATACGAGATAAAGGCACATTATTCGTTCTTTAACACTATGCTGTGAATAAACGGGTAAAGCAGTTTTTTAACGCTTAACCCCGTAGGGTCATATTAGCGATATTCCCTCTCTCAAATCTCACTCAACTAATCCACCTCAGAGTTTGTACACTCAATCATCTAGGAAGCACCCCATCTGTACATTGGCGGTACAGACTAGTTCAGGAAAGCAGTTCTTCGGTTTTTTTTACAAACCTCGATTATACATGTGTATTGTATAATAGTTAAACACATAGTTAGCTCACAAAAACGCTCCATTTTGTGGTCTACTGAAAAATCTCATTAAAGATCGTTTAATTAAATAAAAATTTTAAGGGAACAAACAAAGATAAAGAATACATTTTGATATGTATAATGCAACAATATCGTATTAATGTCTTTAATTCTGTTATTTTCCTTTGTGTACATGATAATAAAAATAGAACGGCACGACCCGACTACTTGGCTCAATTCAATATCATAAATAAACATTTTTGAATTAAAAAATAATGTAGTTTACGAAACAAATCTTTTTTTCATCCACAATTCTAATTCTGTTAGTTTGAAGATAGAAATTTATGGTTCAAAACTTGCAAGGCTTGAGGCCGACCAATAACTGAACAAATAACGAGTGGGTTGCTTTCGATTTGTACAGCCATTTTTAATGAAAGAGGGTCCGGTGGAGTTTGCCTAATTTTACATTACTTTATGAGCCTCAAGGTTCGAAACGGACGTTATTATTATCAATAGGTATAAAAAAGTAGCCTCATTATAGGAGTGATAAGAATGATTTGTTCACTAAATCAACTGCTTATGGTTGTAAGACGAGATCATTAACAGAGTGCCGAAGCTGGCAGCCAAATTACCATAGGAGATATTACCTAATGTATCGCTGAGCAGACTGAATAATCAGTAAGCACCATACTGATCTACACCGGGGTGCGGGGTGCTGGTAGGTCAAACTAAATTGAAAGGAAACACCTGTTGGTATAATTATAGGGGTGTATAAAACATACAAAATCATAGAGATTTAAATGTTATTTCATTTCGAAAACCACAACTTTGGCCATTACGATACTTTCCTCTAGTATTACAATCATGGTGAGAAAGAGAACAAAAATATGGTAAAAGAACTAATACACACGAATAATAAACGTTAAATAACAGAATAATATTAAATAAAAGAAATATAAATATATAAATAATATAAAAATAATATAAATTGTTGAAAAAATAAAAAAGACATAAAATCCTAAAGGAATATACTACGGATCATCACGTAAGAAGGTAGAGTACTAAAAATAAGTTTAAATTATAATATAGCACAGGCAAAAAAACAATTAAAAAGTATACTCTATAGAACTGAGAAAAGATGGAAAGTAGCGAATGATTATTTAGAAGTAGAAATGGTGAATTTTAAGTCAGGAATAGAATATGCTAGACGCATCATTCGAGATATAGGAGAGTTGAAGAGGTAGTTAGTTCGGAGAAAAGGAATGAAGAAAAATTGTTGATTTCTAAGATTAAAAACACCAGTTGAAATTGGTGTTCAATTTAACTGAAGATGCGTCTCCCCATTTAGTCAGTAATAATGTTATCAATTTATTATAAACATATACGTCCAAGATAAAGCACCAAATAGTTTAATTAGCGTCAGAATTTTTACATACCCAGAGAGCTACTCTCGGGATAAATTTGAAGTATAAATAATACCTTTTGTGGAAGCTCAGTTCCATGTGTTCAAGAAATAAACCTGAAACCAAGCCGGCTTAGAATTACTAGATCTGACACTACTATTATTACTGCTGGTTGTCTTTGGGAAATTGTCGAAAGTCTAAGACCACGTTTTACCCATATTTTTTAAGGATTTAATATTGGTACATCTAAATTGTTATAGCCATGGAAGTTATTATTGTGTCACTAATATGCAATTTTAAATATTTAAAAAAAAATACTTCGTATTTTGTTAATTTAATATTTCTTTTATTCAAATAAATTTATAAATAAAAATATTATTGCTTCACTTGTACTTCAACTGTGAATACCTCCCATCATTTTGAGATACCCTCCCAGGGAAGAACCTCTGAAAAAACCCTGATCACAAGATAAAAATGTGGAAAATACGTGGCAAACTGCTATTTAATATAATAGTTAAGCAACAAATAATAAATACCTACAAGCCTCATATAATATTTCCTAAGATGGCCCGCGAAGGGGCCGAAGACCTCTGCTTATAATAACCGCCTTCGACTTTACTCGCAAATAATGAACATTTAACTTGTATTTGTGACATCGCTGTGATCTTTTATGTGAAATAAATAAATAAGCCTTTTATTAAAACTTCTAATAATTAATAATAACCGAGTGCGGTAGCTCAGTTGTAGAGCGCTCGTCATCCGACCTGGAGGATGAGGGTTCAGATGAACTAGGCACACTATGATCTAGTTACAGGCACTAGCTAGTGCAGTGAGTTTGGATAGAGTTGAGTGAGTTTTGTGTGAGAGGAAAACGCTAATATGATCCTACGGGTTTAAACGTTAAAAATATTAATGTTTAATAATTTTAGTTATGGTGCAACAAGTTTTAAATTTACGATTAGCCGAGGGACAAAAGTGTGATATGCATTGAATACTTAGAATAGTACTATATATCGAAGGAGCACAGGGCCGTAAATACAATGTAATTCCACTGATAACACGAAAGCCGGTTGACTGGTGCAACTAAGTAATGCTGCCAACCTGACAACAAAACATTATTTTAAATATGTGTCATAAATATCTATTAATGAAGAAAGATCGTAAAGAACAAATATAATAACTTAAAAACCCAGCTGAGTATTTAATAAAACTGGTCTTAGACAGCAAAAGGGTGGCGGAATATACAAGAATCTACATTTAGTTGACGAGGACTACTTATTATAAATAATTTTAATAAATACGTTAAACTACAATTTAAAATGCTTTAAATATTGTAATACACCGTTATTTATATTAGTATTTTATGAATAATCAATCATTAATTAATAATAGAACATAATAATTCAGCAACCGGAAGTATTGCCAACTTTTTTTTAGAAAATTATATATTGTTAGGGTGGCAGCATTACTTAGTTGCACCAGTCAACCGGCTTTCGTGTTATCAATAGTGCTCCTTCTATATATAGTATTATTCTAAGATTGAACATCATTACTTAGAAACGATAGATTATTTTCTATTGTTTATTATGATCTGTGTATAAAATATCCAAATTAATTTACTCAAGCCAACATTTTTAATATTACAGACCAATAAACTATGGTCTATGTTCTATTTCTAAAGTGTATGCACCTACACCAATCAGAATCACTAATAGTGTTGAAGGCCTGTCTTTTTTTAATATAAAAACGCGGATGTTTTTTTATGATTGTAGTTAACATAAAACATTTATATCAATAAGAAACGCCTGAATTTCTTGTCTTCAGTAGTTTTAGTTTCTTGTTACTGTGTTTTTCTAAATTATGTTTGTGTTGGGTTGACATGCCAAAACATATCTAATACTCCTTGCTATGTTTCCTTGAATAATAAAACATTTTCTTAAGACGATATTAGAGAGGCCCGACGTATTCGCTACAACTGACCTTCTGAATCGTATTTCAGTTTATGATTTATTAATCATTTTCTATATTTATTTTTTTATTTATTTATTTGAAATTAACGGATCACACGACCCTTTTACATATAATCATTATAAAAAAAAACAAATATAAAAAGAAGAAGAATTTTAACAAAAAATAATTTACTATATTTATACTATTTACTATATTTACTATAATGATATAAGATCTAAAGAGAGAATTATTAGGGCGTATTCTAGTTTTGGCTGAATCTATTGTTTAAGTTTGCGAACTGCCATTTCTACTGAAATTTGTCTGTTTCGGCTTTTCCTCGTCAGTTAAATTGAAACTAAATCCAAAAAATTGTCTGCAGAACTCCATTTTGCTGCCTAATGACATAAATAACTATTGACATATTTTATAATTTTAACTAAAAGAAATTGAAAAATGCAAGTATTATGTTTAGTAGAGAGAACCCATGTGGGAACCATCTCATGTGGTAGTGATAACAGTTATGCTAAAAGTGTATTGTAAAGTTGTCGATAATTTATTTAAATAATAATTCTATTTTAATATAGAGCGCAACCTGGGATACGAATCCCAGACCTCCGTGGTGTCAATGGTCAGTATAAATACTGACGCTTTAACAACCTTGACTATTAAGGTGATTCATAGCTGATCAAAACAAGCCGCTTAATCATAACTAAGCGGCTTTAGAGACGTGCTTAGAAGGACGAGGGATTCTGTACTGAGGCTGTGCTCAAAAGACTTCTCTATTAAATGATATCCAAATATATATTCGATCTCTCAGAGGCGCCGTTAAGACATTTCAGAAATAAAATCTTTAATTTTTAATGTCATAAATTTTATCACTAATTCTCCAATACAGTGCTATTGACATTAATATTTATGTCCGGTTCATTAACGATGTCAAATGTGGGTGGGTTACACAAGGTTGCGCATAGATTCAGCATAGATTTGTGCTTAGAATTAATGAACACTAAATATATAATTGGTCCCTTTAGAAGGCGCTTATTAGTAAAAAAAAGAAATATAAAGTAAAAACCATCACTGACTTCTGTACAGATTAGTTATTGACATGGCCATTGATGTTTGTGAAAACATAATGATAAACGGTGCCAACTGTGGGTATGACTGTGTGGGGTCGTCTGTCTTATGCCAAGTTTTGGCACAAGAGCACGGTAAGGTCATGTGTCTCCTCCTTCCTCTAGAGACGCCTATTATCTCGAGCCAGATATTCTAACTAATCATTTCGAGTTAAAATTTCAAGTTTATAGCATGAAGGACAAGGCAGGTTTTTTGCCAACGAGTCAGAAACAATTATTTTTGACTGATATCTGACATGACAATTTATTCCTGCCAAATAAAATATATTTTAAGTCAATAAATTTAGTTTAAATTTATAACAAAAAAATAAAGAAATTAACAAGCGCGACGTTAAATTCAAGACCCAATAATTTTTAAATTAAACATAGCTTTCTTATACTAGATACACAAAAATGCAATAAATAACTTTTCAAAAGAATATACATACATATCAATTTTCTGACATTACAATGAATATATATATATATATATATATATATATATATATATATATATATAATATTAGTATGTATGTATATGTGTGTGTTTATATGAGTGTATATAATCCTCAAGATTTTTTGTCATTATAATACTTCTCTCTATAATGTGAAATAGGGTAATATTTAGCAACAGATAAATAGTTGTTACCTATCTGTAGTATTGTTTACATGCAGTCTTTGATTAAATGCCAGGAAATATATCTGAGGCAGCGGACATACCAGGTGCAACATTCTAAGATGCCACCACATTAAATTCAAATATCTTGTAATGAATCACCCTCTTCCATAGTTGAACTGCCTCTCAATAACAAACAATCTTCTAGAACTATGTTGCATAAGAAAGTCAGTCTACTGTGATATTATAATTGGTGTGATAAATTATTTTTAGTCAAGTTTGATATATATGTATTCTGTGTATTGCTTTATAATTAAGTTTTTCCCCATTTGACAAATTTTGAGAAACTTTGTAAGAAAAAACCTTAAGAATGTAAATAAATAATAGATAAAATAATAAATTCAAAACTTGGTCATTTTTCAAAACCAGATGAAATTATTACTGTTAAGAACAATGTATGATGAATGTTTAATAGTTTAGTATGTAGAATTTTAAATAATGTGATACTGGTATAAAATTGATGAAGGTTAAATGGAGTTTTGAAAATCGGTTAATATTTATGTTACTGGTTCATAAATCAATACCATTATTCTGGCATGCTTCAGTTTAATTTTTCAATTTTACGAATAATAACAGAATGATCGTATTCCGGTCATAGATATATAATAATGACCGTTTAGAGCCTTACGGCACATCAGGTATAAATCATGCGGGAACAAACTCAAGTGGTTGAGGCAACCGTTACGCCTCAAAGAGTAATCTAAAGTTGCCGATCATTTATTTTAATAATAATCTTATATAAACTGAGAGCGTAACCTAAGATGCGAACCCCAGATCTCTGTTGTATCAAAGGTCAGGACGCGCAGTTACCGGAAAAAATCGGATATGGGGTACTCCGGAACTTTTCCTAGCCATATCGGATTCGATACGCTCATTCTCAATCATTTAGACTTGCTTCGCTCGCCCTATTATAAAATAACCAAATTTATACTGAAATACGTTTTCGGACTCGCTTCACTCGTCTTCAGACGGTAAATGCATTCGTTTTGCCGGTAAATGCCTTAGTCGATGCTGCTTTAATTTTATGATCCACCAAAAATCATAGATATACTTTTTGTATTAAAACGAAACTTGGTGTACTTATTTATTACGTAAAGGTATATTCTTGTACAAAATTTCAACTCAAATAGCTAATTTTTTTTTATTTTGACTATGTTTTATATAACGTATATGTCATTCGATAAAAATTGATATTATGCTGATAATGAGTTGAAACTTGACACACTGGCGATGTTCGAATCGAAATATTTATTCGGGTTTAATGAATTTTCGGAATTTTTGCTGCGTCATCATTTCACGTTTATGACTTCATGTAAAATATAGTTTTCGGATGTTACAGTTAGACCAAAAAATTGATTATTTCACTAAGTTTTAAACTTTCCACCATAAGTATATTAGGAGCTACTTTCATAACAGACATACACAGATACACACACATATACAGACAGACAACTTTGTGAAACCATTCAGGAGGTCTCATTTATATCACGGTATAAATGAGGAAAAGTGATGAGTCCTTGGACCACTTAGGCGCTCTGCGGCGTCGGCGCTGGGGACCAGCTGTGTGCAGCTGAGATCGTTGTCCTGTTGCAATAGCAATTCGTCGTATTAGTAGAATTGTTAGTAGAATACTGCCACGATATAACAGTATTCCCTAATGTATTTGTCGAAGAACAAATAATTTGTTTACATAAAGTTATAGATGGCCAACAATAAATTCTATTAATTAAACAATACATTGCTGTTGATTAAATTTATTACTTTTCCTTATTTATACTATAGGTATATAGGCAAAGTATTGTGTTTGCTAAAAAATCCAAAATCAGTATTTCTTTTACTTGAATTATTTTAGGTGTTTTTAAGACCTCTTAAGTGGTTTTCAAAAACTTGTTTAGGTCTGTAAATGCGTGTGTTTGTGTGTGTGTGTGTGTGTGCGTGTCTGTTATCATCTTAGCTCCCAGAGTATTTATGCTGCAGAGTTAAAACTTTTAACGTACGTCATTTACCGGAAATAATGATTCAGTAAATTTTTCTAAAATTTATGAAATGCGGAAAAATGTTTTGATCGGTTTGAATGTGGCATGCATGCAAGCATATTCAAGACAAACATATGTGGCGAATTTCTTATCATTTTTAGCATCAGTTCAATTTTGGATCTAATTACTTGTATATATTTTTTTAATGATAGTGAAAAATAAAAAATAATCTTATGGTAATCTCATGCGGCACAAATGCATCCCTTTACGAAATAAATAAGTAAACAAAGTTTCGTTTCAATACCACGAGTTTATCTACGAATTTTGTTGGATTACAAAAGTTATCATCGTAGCTCCAAGTGTGTTTATGCTAGAGCGCTGTAAGTGAGCGCTGTCGAGTGATGCTTTTCGAATTATCATTGCGGAAAAATGTTTTGATCTATTTGAAATTTCATTGACCCATTACATTGGTATGGGACTAACAAATGTGCCAAGTTTCATTTCATCATGAGCGTTAATTCATTTTTAATAATTTGTTTTTTTATAAACCCGTTAAAAATCGAAAAATAAACAAATTGAGTTGAAATTAGGTTGGTATAAGTGTATACCTTTACGTAATAAGTTTGTAATCAAAGTTTTGCTTTAATACGAATACAAGAATATCTACTAAAAGTGAAACAGCATTGTTGAGGTCAGTTCCTGAGTGGGTGACCATAGGAAATAAAACGAATTTATTTAATGTCTGGTGGCGATTGAAGTCCGAAAACGTGTTACAGTATAAATTTTGAGATTCTTTATTGTAAGGTTGAACGAAGCGGGTACCCCGTACACAAATAAGAAATTTGATCTTAAGAGCAGATTTGATGATTTGTTAGTAATAATAATTATAAATAGTAAGCGAGGCGCGAACACATGTTACAGTGTGAATAATTAGCGCAAAGAATTAATTTTTGCT
Organism: Microvelia longipes; assembly: GCA_018340805.1. Lineage (NCBI taxonomy): Eukaryota > Metazoa > Arthropoda > Insecta > Hemiptera > Veliidae > Microvelia > Microvelia longipes. The sequence continues at coordinate 30,837,419 of JACMZG010001893.1, read as the reverse complement.
CGTGCATTTTACAATACCAACTTTAAAAAAACGACATTAATAAATTCAAAATTCATCACATTTCAAAATATATTTACTTGTTTATGAGTTCTCTTTAATAACTGCTTTCTGAATAGTGTTATTGACTATAAAACATTATTTTAAATCGCACAAGAAGAAAAAGTATTAAAAATAGCCTGTGTTTCAAGGTACATGGGGTGGCCGGCACTACAACGGTCATATCCTTACAGACTATCACGTTCAAATAATATACATTTTTCTTAACGTCTCTACAGAATGTGTTAGGGGGGCAAAACGTCTTAATTCTTTTCTTTATGTTTCATTGGATATATTTTAAAATATTTTATCTGTAGAAGAATGTTGGATTTTGCCGAGGAAAAAGACTTGTTCAATAATTGTTAACCATAGTTGTAACCTAAAGTGTCCAATTCTCTTTAATTAAACACAGCGATTAGCTAATAGCTAAACGCGTATCAGCTAACCTTGTTTAATTAATCACAGCGTTTAGTTAATAGCCGTTTAGCTAATAGCTAAACGCGTATCCGCTAACCTAGTGTAATTAAATACAACGTTTAGCTAATAGCTAAACGCGTATCAGCTAACCTAGTTTCTACTATTATTATTACACTATAAAATACAACGTTTAGCTAATAGCTAAACGCGTATCCGCTAACCTAGTTTAATTAAATACAACGTTTAGCTAATAGCTAAACGCGTATCAGCTAACCTAGTTTAATTTAACACATTGTTCGCATTAACTATTCTACATATGATCTTCTCCTAGAGATGATGTGGCTTTGTAATAGTTTTCAAACACAATTTGCTAAAAATATAAATTTGCCAACTACACACTATTAGTAACAGAAATAGCAAGTGTTTTAAACATTTAACGACATTAAATCAATCTTGTTATTGACCTATCTTATCTCCTTATTAGTTATATTAAAACAGTTTTCTTGTTTCTTTTTATTTCTGTTTTAACACTATTTAAAGATGTTACTAGATATAAATGACAAAAAGTAAATGTCTGAAGGCATAGCAGAATAGACCCCCCCCCTGACCCCCTACTCCCCCCACTCCACCTCCACTGCCGTTCATTCAAACAACCTCATAAGGGTCATTCTCTGATGAAAATTTGTTTAAGTAAACTAATTAAAGTAATATGGGTTGTCCTCGGCCGAGGCAACTTCTTCAGCTCATAATATGATATACAATTAATAGTATTGCATATGTTTTTTAATAAAATATAACGCAATAAATAGATTTATTTAATAGATAATATGTAATGTAATAGATAGAATTGTACACGTTTTTCGATGATTTGTAATAAAATTAATTTAATTGGTTTATCAATAATAATAATAATACCTTTTTCTCGTTTATCAGTAATATGAAATGCAATAAAAAGAAATGTGAATGTTTATCGATAATATTCAATATTATAATAAGGAATATAATAAATCAATATAAATTATAAGGAATGCAATCAAAAGATTTTATAGGTTTATCGATAATTTGTAAGTAGATTGAATTGAATAGGTTCATCGATAGAATGAAATTAATAGAATTTTATATGTTTATCAGTAATATTTATCGGTAATGTAATGGATTGAATTCTATTTGTTTATCAATGTTTATGTATTGAATCTATGAAAGCCCTAGAATTCCTTGTTCAAGTAGTTAAGCACGGATCTATTTGATTTCAATGATTGCAATTTTAGATTTTTTGAGGATTGTGGGGGGGGGGACAAGAGATTCCCCAATATTGTAATGAATGTTTAATAAATATTATATGTCAAATGATGAATTCAGAATTATTCAGAATGCTGATAATAACAAGATCTGTCCTTGTGTTAACCTTACATAGCAATATATGCATTTTGAATTCCAATATTGTTATTAGCCAAAGCATCTTTCCATCGTATCGTAACGTAATGAAAAGGTAAAGTTAACCTAACTTAACCTGATGTAGTTTGATGAAAATAAGTATAAACAATTGTGCGAGAGACACATAGGAAATGTAACTAGCAAAAAGCAATGCTACATCTGGGAACTGTTCCATCATTCGACAATCATCATCATTGATGGCTCGACATAATGTCATGTCCCGCAGTTCCCAGACGTTGCATTGCTTTTTGTTTGTTACATATCCAAGGTGTCTCTCGCTCAATTATATTGGGTAAACGATTCATGTTGTGCAAAAACTCGGTAGTATCAATGAAATACGTTTTGGTTGCCAAGCATGGTTGCGGTAAGAGAGCACCGCTCGTCTCTTGTAAATACTTTTAATTGATGGTCAGAGTGACTTCAGGCTCTGTCGGCGCCCTGATGAGTTAGACGTAACGAAACAAAGTGGGACATGACGTGATATCGAGCCATCAATGATGACGAATGTCGAATGATGGAACAGTTCCCAGATGTAGCACTGCATTTTGCTTGTTACATTTCCAAGTTGTCTCTCGCACAATTATATTGTGTCAACTATTCATGTTTTGCAAAACTCGGTAGTATCAAATGATATATACAAAATTGAGTAATTGTTATTGTTGTCAAATTGTTGTCAGTATAACTTTCAAAAGGTAAACACTTAGGAAGAGTAAGTAATCAATCATTTTGCCAAGTGATATAAGCCCAAATTTTGATCGAAATGACAGTAAAAACACCTATATACAAATTAGCTCCCAAAACAAACATTGGTCTCACAAATAATTAATGACTGAATAAATTAATCAATTTATATATTGTATAACCAAATTTTATTTAATTAAAAAGTACATATGAATACCAGAAGCAGAGCCCTCACTCTAGTTTTTTTAAAACTATCGAGGGCTCTCACATTTGAAAGATAGAGCACCCTAAATTTTTTAACAACAATTTTTAAAAAAAAAATTAAAAAAAGTGCAAAAAAGATATAATGGTATGTTTTTAAAATGTGAAATAAAAAAAAATATATTATATTATTAATATATGCAAATTAATTTTCGAATACATATTTTCGAAAAAAACCCCAACTTAATTAATATAATATTAATTCAGTAACTGTATGAAGACTCTAGGTACCTCGATTAGCAATGCTCGCCACATCAGGCTCTGACTGTAAAAACATCGGATTTATTCCCTGAGGTCAACATCCAGGTAAATTCTGTTTAAAGTAGTGTTTTGTAAAAAAAAATCGTAGATAGACTAGAATTGTAATCAAACTTAATATACTTATTTATAAAGGGATTCATTTAAACGGACACTTTTGACTCGATTGGATATTTTTTTTTATTTTTAACAATTTTAAAAAAATGTGTAAATGTCATTCAATAACAATTGTAGTCATACATAAGTAGGTCATTAGCTAAGAACTTCAAAACGATTCAATAATTTTTCCGGGTTTTATTTTAAAATGATTGTTTATGTCTTAAATGACGTGATAAATAAGGGGTACCGGTTATGTAATGGTTAGCATGTGCGCCAGCCACTTTTAGTTCAGCCGGTGGTTCTGAGCCTGTACGATGTCAGCTTCTCGTAAGAGTTCCCTTACTCTAAATGAACCTGGGTTTAAGCAAAATTTATGAACCTCAATAGTAGTTTATATATTATATATATATATATATATATATCTTTTCTATGGTTTCAACAGCAGGAAAGCTTGTTCTGGCAATAGGGCACGTGTTTTTTCTAAATGAAGCTATAGAAACCTTGAGTAAAATCACGGCTCTTCTGTTGCCTAGATGTAAAATGCATGCACTACGACTCATAAGGCAGAATACTATCTTCTATCTTAAGGAGTCAGAAAAAAAATTCAACAACGCTACTTGTTAGGTAGTTAATCACATCTCCCTAAATACTATCACTATCACTAATGACGTCATAAATAATATTCGAGAAAGCAGACCTAGACCTCAAAATTGATTATCGTACCCAGCTCATACCTCCAGCATAAATAAACTGGAAGCTACGATGATAATTGACTACATACACACACAAACGCACGCGTGCGCGCACACACTTAAACACTCATCCAGACAGACAACTTGTTACCAATTAGTAAGAAGGCCTTAAAATCACCTCAAAGAGATAATTCATCTTCAGATTTGTTCACTAACCAACTAAAATCACCCCCCCCCCCTCCATGACTCTTATATCATAAGCTGATTTTTTTTTTAATTAGCTCAAAGCCTACGACAAAAGTTCTTAATAGAATCATTACAAGTAAACAAAGTTTAGAAACACAATTTTTTTATAAATACTTTTTTATATAGTAGCTATTATAGTTTTTATGAATACCTATATATCAAATATATGCTATCAATTCCATAAAAAGAGCACAATTTTTACGAATATATAACTTTTTTATATATAATATATATATAAAATAATATATAACGTATATGTGCGTAAATAATTTTACGAATATATAACCACAATTTGTATACCAATTCACTGACAAATATAACTTAGACGAATAAATAATCCATCAACTCATTAGTATGTAATAACATAACATGATAACACTCATAATGTATTTATGAACATGTATTAATGTATTTATGTATAAATATATTTATGTATTAATGCACATTCTTACGAATAGTTATACTATTAATTAAGATGTGATTTATTTTCACGAAGAATCAGAATTCTTACGCATGCCTAGTAATTAATCAACGAAATAAATGCATTCAAACATATTCACGAACTGACAAAATTCAAGAATAAAATAATTTATTAAATGATTATAGTTACCTCCAACGGGATCGTTTTCGTCAACTTTTATCACACCCATTTTGCTCGACGCTGTTAACACAAAACAAAAATTCTTTTAGTAATACCGTGTATTTTGCAATTACATATTCTGACGATATAAACTGTAACGCAAGGAATCTAAAAAAAATATTTAACTAATTATTATTGCGAAATTAAAATGTATATTAGGTTGACATTCATCTAGATGAAATACAAAGTGTAACAAAAATAATCTGTAAGTCTAAGAAAATGCATAAAAGTTTATGAAAAATATTTTTAATTTTAGATAAAACTCCGCAAGTGTGTCCGAAAATAGACAAATATTAGTTTTGAAAATAATATTTGACCAGTAATGCTGTTATTTATATTTATAATATTTAACTTACAAAAGTATTGTTTTTATTTTAGTAAATAGAAATAGAAAACGGTTTGTTTAGTCTCGAGGAAACGAAACTGTTGAGGACTGATGCCCCAAACAGACTGAAAATAAATTCAGTCCAACTAGTGTCGGATGACGTAGGCTATGCGATTCTAAAAGTTTTTTTTGGCTTGAAACTCTTTTTTGACTGCTGCACGCTCTACGGACGGGATCTCAGACTCTCTGGACGTCCAGTCCAATGTTCTTAACATATTTCTGTCCATACCAATATGTTATTTAAAAAATCCGTTGTAAGCTTTGCGGACGACACCATACTCTCTGGACTTACCATACCTCTTTGTTATAGACAAATCTGTCACAGTCTGTTGTGAGGACATTAGTCAGCACAGACTAATGTTCCAAACATTAAACCATTTAAGTCAAAATGATGTGTATAACAAATAATTTATTTTTGCCTAACTTAATTGGTTTTTAAAGCAGTTCATTAAATAAATTAACACGAAGCGTTGACTTCCAGCATTGAGAAATTACTGACCCAGAAAATTAGAGGGTAAATTTCCATCTATGTGAAAATATTTTCGAGGAAGGAAACGGGTTTAGTTCTTATCATATGCGTATTAAAGGAGTGACCGATAAATAATTATTAGAATCATTACTTAAAATTATTAACTTCTATTTGTAAAAAGTTTGCAATGAACGAATATTAATACATGGATTATATGAATAAGAAAAACAACAATAGCTTTTTAGATGGTAAGACAAGAAAGTAATTTTAATAAAAAGTAAGTTGAAATTGATTTTAAACCAGATCAATTTAGTATTCTCTTTATAAATATTGCTTATAAGCTTTCTACCTATCTGGCTAACGACTATTTACCATCGTCATCTTCTGAACCAAATCTTTCTATATAAATAGTAAAGGTACGAAAAATAACTACTCAAAAGTTTTAAATTCTTTATTTCAAATATTTTTTAATAAAAACATTTATTAAAAAACAATCGAACAATAGCTCAAAACAGTAGCTCTTTATGTATATTGAGTAATCCCATTGACGACAAAATGTATTTTGGCTATGTACCCTCTATACTCGAAGTCAGTTTATGTTTTAGTCGTAACGATTTCCAAAATTGGTCCTATTAAAGATTTAAATAATTTTATGCTTACTTCTGTTTCAAAAACTTATCAAAACTACTTATTTCTAAGAAATCTTTCAAAAATTCTAGAGGGCATTATAATTCTTTCTAGAAATTTAGAAAACATATAGAAAACTATTAGATTGCTTTAAAAAAGCGTAGGAGCATCTGAAATGTACCACCCTGTATATTATGAATAAAAGAAAAGATGACATCTTATCAATGGAATGACATCAACAAGTGAATAAACTTGTCATGAATAAAAAATGTCTCATAGACGAAATGATCAATGAAAATGAAATCCTTAAAGGATTTTGCATAGTAAGCGTTATATAATCCTGCAACATCTAAATATCGACAATCGACCTTGTGATATTTCAAATTCTCGCAATTTTTCATTTTAAATTCATAGATACACCCAATAAAGATATAATTAATGTGTTTCGTACGTATATATTAACATGATAAGAGGTTTTAAAAGGGAAGTCACAGTGCGAAGGAAGGGCGGCAGGTTTATTAACTAAATCAAGTTGGGTATGTTATATAATCACTACAACGCTGTTGTGTAACTTTACCGAGCCTTTAGTCCAGTATTACAACTCAACGTTGCTCTGTTACCTTTATCATATGCAATTGATTAATTTTACGAAATTAAATAAATAAACAAAGCTTTATTAGTAACTAAAGTTAGAAGTATAATGAATTAAATTCAAAGTGTAAACGAATGTAAAAAATGAAATAAATAAATGTATAATATGAATGGTACCAAGTATGAAGATGATGATGAGGACGAAGAATTTTATTCTCCACTACAGAGTCGTAAGTGCTAACAACATGGTTTCAACTAGTAATATAATAAGCTAATTACTAGTAAAATAATAAGCTGACTGCGAGTAAACTATTATCATAATAAGCTAACTACTAGTTAACTAGAAACATAAAGCTTACTACTAGTAAATAATAAGCTAACTAGTAACTAGTATCATAATAAGCTAACTATAGTTAACTAGAACATAGTAAGCTTATACTAGTAATAATAAGCTACTGCTACTAGTATCATATAAGCTACTACTAGTTAACTAGAAACATAATAAGCTTACTACTAGTAAAATAATAAGCTAACTGCTAGAAAAACTAGTATCATAATAAGCTAACTACTAGTTAACTAGAAACATAATAAAATAACTACTAGTAAACTAGAACATAGTATCAATTAATACGGTACAGTACCATATGATTTGAGAAGGTTTCATATTACCAACAAAGTCTAATACTAGACAGGTTACCATATGATTACATTAAGTTAAATCCATCTATTGAATGAACTTAGGCTCAAGAGAGGTCTACTAAATCTGAAGAGGGCCCCTTTTCAGACTCATATGGCCCATATGATTTGATATTTTATAGTGATAGTTTTATCTGGTCTAGTAAGGGGTTAATAAGGTATGCGGAAGGAACTATAGGGTTTTGCAAGGGTACCATACGTTCTCGTGATTGTTACATTCGGTCTAGACAGGGTACAATAGGGTATAGAGGTGGGCAAAATGGTACTTTAAGGAATAGAGAGAGAATTAAAGAGTTTTGTGACGTTAAAAATTGTAAGTCTAAACCTAATACTTTTAAAGAAAAACACCAACTGAGCATTAAATTAGGGTAAATAAATGGTAACACTGCCAATTTTAGAGGCATAATTTTTTATAACCAACAAGATGATTATACGCATTCACTTTGAAAAAAAGAAAAATTTAGTGAAGAGTAGTGCTTGATAATTGAGTAACTGCTCAAGATAAAAAGCATAAACCGGAACCTTAACCTTAGAAAGGAAAAAATGGATTGTTAAGCACGGAAACACGCATTCCAAAGGAAATTCGCCCGTCATGCGGACCACCGCGCCAGAAATTTTAACTTGTAGCAATCTCTTTAAAACATAAAATAAATTAAAATAACATTGCACGTAAAATATAAATATAACATGACAGATTTGTCATAATCAGCTGATTTAATTTCTGACACTTAGAAATTTTCAGATACTATAAAGTTTTTCCAAAAAAAAAGGAAAACGTCATTTTGCGGATTAAAATCAGTTTAACAATGCTTAATTTTGCTGCCGTGGATAGATAAAGCATTGTTCATGCAGCAATTGATCTTGGGTTTTTTACGCTTTAACCCGTAGGGTCACATTTAGCGTTTTCCCCTCACTCAAATCTTACTCAATATTAGCCCCTGAGTTTGTGCACATCCAATCATCTAGGAAGCACCCCCTCCGTACATGGTAGCACATATAACCAGTTCACAGTGTGTCCAGTTTCATCCAGCCCAACCAGACTCTATCCAAACTCACTGCTCTGGCTAGTGTCTGCGACTAGTTCACAGTGTGCCTAGTTAATCTAGACCAGCTAGACTCTGGGGCTAGGCTCACCGCTCTGGCTAGCGCCGACTACTAGTTCACTGTGTGCTTGTTTCATCTAGTCTTACTAGCTCCTCTGATCACATTAGTCTCACTTGACCTCGTCCTTCCAGCCTCACCAAACTCATCAGTTCCACTAGCATCACCAGACGGAAACGTGGATCCAGACTTGTCTTAGATGAAACTAGATCCAACCCCGCATTTGCGTATTAGTAGCCAAGGAAACCACGTAAAACCCTGGCTGGGTTGGCCGGCCTTGAATTCAAGACCTCCCGAGTGTACGGTACAAGGGATAACCTCATATTGAGGTCCTCCCCCGGCTGGATTTGAACCCTCGACCTCCAGGTCGAAGGGCGAGCGCTCTACCACTGGGCTACCGGACTCGGTAGTTTATTATTATTATTAATTTTCCTATTTAACCCATAGGTACAGATATATAGGAAAAGTAATATGTATATGCCGAAAAATCCGAAACCGGTATGTCAGGTATTTTTAAGGCCTCCTAAGTAGTTTTCACAAAGCTCTCTATATGTATGTGTGTATGTGTGTATGTATGTATGTATGTATGTATGTGTGTATGTTATTATTGTTGCTCCTAGTGCATTTATGCTAGAATTTATGCAGTGTATATGTGCAGAAATCAGTCTATATGTTTATTGTGCTATCAGGAAAATGTTTTTTATGACGTCATTAACCCACACTAATGACTCCGCGAAATTTTCGAAAAATTATAAAACGCGGAAAAATGTTGCGATCAATTTGAGATTTAGTAAGCATGTAACTATGAATAAAAATAACATATGTGCCAAGTTTCATTTAATTATCAGCCTTAGTTCAAGTTTTATCAAATGACTTGTGTACGTTTTTTTAAAAAATTGCAAAATATCAGAAAATAATGCTATTGAGTAGAAATTCAGAACAAGGGTAAGCCTTTACCAAGTTTCGATTCAACACTATACTAGTAAATCTATGATTTTTATTGTATCATAAAAGTTTTGTGTGTGTGCCTGTTATCATTGTAGCTCCCAGTGTATTTATGCTATAGAGTTTGAATACTGGTACAAAAATCAATCCGCAATAATGACTCAGCAAAAATTTTGAAGATTCATAAAATGCGAAATTATGTTGATATTGGGTTGAGATTTGGCAAGCATGTAGTCATGTATAATATTAACATATATGTTAAGTTTCATCTCATTATCGAATAACTTGTATACGTTTTTGAAAAAAAAAATATAAAAAATCGGAAAATAATCTAATTGAGTTGATATTCGGTATAAGTGAATATCTTTATATAAGAAATAAGTACACAGAGTTTCGTTTCAATAGACATGTATACCATGGTTTTTGTTGGATCTTAATAGTTAAGCAGCATCAAGCATGGTCAGTGCATGAATGGGTGACTGCTGGGAATAAAAACGCTGTATGTAATATCTGAGAATGAGCGAAGCAAGTCTAAGACATGTTTCAGTATAAAAATGACTTGTATACTCTGAGAACGTGTGAAGCGAGTCCGCCGTAGGGAGGATAAGCGTCGCGAATCCGATGTGAAGAGTGAAAATTCAGATGTACCCCGTACCCGAGTTTTTTTAAATACTCATAGCTACTTTTTAAGCACATTCTAATTGATTTGACTTCTTTAGCATTTAGAAACACTCCATCACGGAATTCACTGAAGCTACCAAGAAGCCCTAGAAAAGGAATAGAGAAATTATTTAAAATAATAATAATTGGTGATCCTACTGTGGGAAAGACATCCTTTATTCAAAGATACGTACAGAACAGCTTTTCAAAAGACTATAAAGGTACGATAGGAGTTGACTTCGCTTTGAAACAAGTTCAATTTGAAGATTCACATTTTATAAAACTTCAATTATGGGACATAGCTGGTAAGAGTAACCAATAGTTATTAAATATAAGTTGTTTGTAATGAGCATAGTTTAATTAAGTCGTTTAGATTGAAATTCTATCTATATTAGAAAATTGAATAGATTGAATAAAGACTATCAAATTTCTTATGAACGTTAAGATTATTAAAAAGTTTCTTTTTGTGGACTTATAAAAAAATATATAAATAAAAACAGGTTAATTACACAAAAGTCCTTTATTGTTTAATATGTAATAACTAAGCTTTCGACTAAAAATTAGTCATCATCAGAGTTTAAAAAAATATAAAATAAAAATACAATTTTACAAATTACTTAGTAACTTTAACTATTTTTACTAACTTTAACAACTTAGTAACTACTTTTAACTACTACCAAGGTGCAATATGAATAGTTTGTAAAATTGTATTTTAATTTTATATTTTTTTAAACTCTGATGATGACTAATTTTTTGTCGAAAGCTTAGTTATTATATATTAAACAATAAAGGACTTTTGTGTAATTAACCTGTTTTTATTTATATGTTAAGATTATTACTAGCATGAAAGAAGCATACTATAAAACCTTACAAATTTTATGAGATAACTTTATTTAAGGATTGCGAAAGAGTTATAAGGGACTATAGTATAATACACGGTTATAATAAGTTGACAGCGTGGAAAAATAATGTGAGAAAGTCAATGAGGTAAGTCCTAGATGTTAAATTACGCCCACAAGTTCATATCAAGCCAACCTTATTGGTTCCTCACTATTTTCCCATGCTGTCTACTGGTTATATCGGTGCGCCATTCAAGTTGTTATATGTCCACATAAATAAACCCAGAATTTCATTTAGACTCTTCGAGATGGAGAGTGTTGCATTAATTTAAAATGATTAAGCAGCTATTTACAATAATGCATTTTTGTAATAATTATTACACTTAACGTCTACATAAGTTAACAAGAATCAGAACGGCGAAGAAGTAATAAAATGGTGGACAACAGCTGTAGAAGAAAATCCTCACAGCAGTGTAACCAACGGACACTTAATAAAGAAACCCAATCTAAATATAAACAGGGGTCACAACTGCAATAAACAAATCTATTACGTTTGTTAAAAAACAATAAATAAGCTCTTATTATTCTCTTAGAAATATAAATTTTATCATATTATAACAGGGCTAACATTACAATTATGACCGTCTAATCCGTCCTATCTTAGGGCTCTGTCGCAAAAAGGGGGTAATAAGCAATATGATTTTGGAATGGAACATTCAAATTGTATATTTACAGCATTCATGACAGGAGAAGAAGTGAAATATTTTCGTTTAGAGTAATAGAGAGATAAAATACCATCACAGAGAGGAGAGAAAAGAGCCCGATATGCTTTATTTTAGGAGATCTATTACATAACTCCTAGGTTTGGATGATTCATTCTTCTTCACATGAGTGATAAAACTGTTACAGGACAAGAAAGGTTCACATGGATGACCAGAGTGTACTACAAAGACGCTCACGGATGCATCATAATGTTTGATCTTACCAATAAGAAATCGTTTGATAATACGCTCAAATGGAAGACAGATTTAGATTCAAAATGCACATTACCTGCTGGCACTAAAGTACCCTGTATGTTACTAGCTAATAAGGTAAGTAATATTCAAACATTACCTGCAGGCTTTTAAGTACCCTATATGTTACTAACTATAATGGTACGTAATATCCAAATATTACTTGCTGACACTAAATTACCCTGTATGCTACAAACCAGCGGTAAGTAATACCTAAACATTACCCGCTGTCACCACAGTACCCTATATGTTAGTAGCTAATATGGTTCGAAAAATGAAAATATTTATACGTAATACTAAATAAAAATCAACCCAAAATGTAAAAAGATAATCAAAATTAATTTTAGCGAAGCTAAGTAGTAGCAGCAGTCCTGTCGATTAGAGATGCAGCTTTAAGTACCATTTAATACGCAATAGAAAATAAAAGGCCAGTGATGTAAAAAATTTCATCCAGGGCCGTGGCTAGCATTAAGTTTAGTAATAGGAACAAAATATCTATAAAGCATAATGTATTATATGGTAAACATCGTGTGGTTGGGACAGGTGAATTTCAAGATCAGATGTCTCGATCAACGTCGCCGTTGCCTGATCGACTCTTTTCTGTCTGAAAAACTGTAAACTAGTCAGGAGCTAGTTCACAAAACTATTCTTTTGTGACTTCCCTTTTTTTTATTTTTTTTTATTTATTTATTATTTTTTTTTACATCATATGTTGATTTTACTTTTTTTAAATAAATAAATAAAAATATCTCCTAATTTGAATTCATTCCTATTATATTATTTTTCTCTTGCTGTTTATAATTACATTTATTTACTTAATAATTTGCATATATACTCCATACATTTACATTATTTTATGATATTATTCTTTTCAACTTTTCTCTACTTACATATTACATTTGTTTTAGTATATTCCCATTTTATTTATTTTATATAGAATACTTATTTTTTCTTTTTATTTTTACAACTTAAAATCCTTTAATTATTCTTTTTATTATTTTAAATGTTTTTTTATTGTAATTGTAGTTACTCTTTAAATTCCTTTTTTTGTACTAATTATTTGCACTTACATTATTGTATAATTTTTGTAAAAAAGCGCAAGCTTGTGTATTATATATAAATAAATAAATAAAGGTGCAGCCCCTTAAATAGGAGGATAGAAGTAGTACTGAGAGCTTCACTGATTGCAGTTTGTGCAAACTCTAGGGGTTATCAGTTAAGTGGAATTCGGAAACGTAGAAACGCTTAAATGGCCTTACGGGTCAATTAAAGTGTAAAAAACTAAATATTAGGAAAAAAGCAATAAACATTTTATCAAATTAATAGTGGTTAATCATTTACAGTGTGACTTACCAAATAGAGCTGTCGAACAGTCAGAAATCGAAACTTTTCACAAAGAAAATAATTTTATAGGCTGGACCGAAACATCAGCAAAGGAAGGTTTGATGGTCAACGATTCAATGAAGTAAGTTGTAGAATAAGCTATCACTCAATCATTGCATGCTTGAAGTCCAGCTTTTTAAGTACAGTCTATCGTTTAGTTTAAAAATCCCCAAGGTCATAAGTATTTTGGGGATTGACCAATCAGAGAAGCCGTTGCCAACCTCTCACTTGAAAAGAGAAAAAAAATCCTTACCACAATAACCGCTGTAGGGAAGAAACCTTCTTCCCGGCAATCGTGCATTTTGTTTGTGGTTCTTCTTTTGATTACATCGTTTTGAAACTACACAAAAGAAATGTAAAAAAACATCGCCAAGAAAATACAAGTAAAATAACCTGATTTGTTTACATAGTTTTTTCCCCGCTCCCTTCTTGCAGGGAATTTTTTTTCTTAAGAATCAGTGGTGTCTAAACTGACCTGTCAAGATTTTTAAACTAAACGATAGACTGTAGTCTGGTCCACCTCCAATATTTATTGCGAGTGCACAAGCTTTAAAACCAGCCTCGCCTCAAATTCCTATACCGTGTGGTTTGAAAAACGATATTCCTATTTACATTGTAAAATTAGACCTATCTGAGTAATTAAGATAACATTTGTGGTGGTCTTCACTGGACATATATAAGAAGAAACCCTGCAAATTTAATTTCATAATCAATAATAGCCACTGGTATTTATTTAAGTTCGTAGTTCAAAAGTTAAAAAACAATATAAACAAGTTAAAGCTATTGTTTTTTATTTTTACTTTTACTCATTTATACTGGTTATAAGAAAAGTATTGCGATGAAAAAAAATCCAAAACATGATATGACCTGAATTATCCGTTTCAGGTGTTTTTAAGGCCTAGTGGTTTTCACAAAGTTGTCTGTCTGCATGTGTGTCGTGTGTGTATGTGTGTGCCTATTATCATCGTAGCTCCCAGCGTATGTATGCAAGAGATTTGAAACTTGGTACAAAAATAAATCTTTATATAGTTTTTGCTATCCGGAAAATATTTTTTTTATGACGTCATTAACCCGCAATAATGACTCAGCAAAAATTTTGAAGATTCATAAAATGCAAAATTATGTTGATATTGGGTTGAGATTTGGCAAGCATGTAGTCATGTATAATATTAACATATATGTTAAGTTTCATCTCATTATCGAATAACTTGTATACGTTTTTAAAAAAAAATTAAAAAATCGGAAAATAATCTAATTGAGTTGAAATTCGGTATAAGTGAATATCTTTATATAAGAAATAAGTACTCAGAGTTTCGTTTCAACAGACATGTATACCATGATTTTTGTTGGATCATAATAGTTAAGCAGCATCAAGCATGGTCAGTCCATGAATGGGTGACCTCTAGAAATAAAAACGCTGTATGAAATATCTGAGAACGAACGAAGCGAGTCCGAAGACGTGTAGCACCATAAATATGGTTACTTTAATATTCTGAGGACGAGTGATGCGAGTCCAAAGTGGGGAGGATTAGTGTAGCGAATCCGATGTGATGAGGAAAAGTTCAGAGGTGGGGTACGCAATTTTTTGCAATAAATTATCATTAATCATGTTGATTAATTATGATTATTATGATATTCACAACTGTATTTATTTTTTGCATAGATGCAATTAGAGACATTTTCCACGCACAATTTTAAACGAAGATGTCATATTTGTATTTAGTTTTTAGTAGATGCATTATTTGCTATTAACAAGGTACTTATGTTACAGGTTTCTAGTGGAAGTTTTAATGCGGTCTGCCAACAGTTATCAGATACCAACATTAAACCAAGCAACGCTATCTTTCCAGTTAAACCAAGAAAAGGAAGAAAAGAAAAAGAATTGTTTTTGTTGAGTTTGGGGATCCAAAGGCAACGAGGGCTATGAACGTAGAAGGGTTAGGAGAGATAGAGGATTGTGGAGAGTTGTGTGTAATATGTACGCTCTTCACTGTCACATTAAACAAGACAGATTCATAAGTCTGGTTACTAAAATCGTACGACTCAAGTGCTAGATTTTGTCCTGTTTGATAACAAACATGCAATGTTATAACCCGGACCAATGAGAAGATTTGTAAATCTGTATCCATTAGGCCTGTAGGCCTAAATGGTAAATTAGTGGTTAGAGGTTAAAGTCGTACTAAAGTTCTAGATTCTGTAACGCAGATTGGCTTACATGCTATGTTACTACAGGTCAAATAGGAAGTTTCTCATGCTTAAGTCGGGTATGATTATATCGTGTCTCTGAAGATCTAGATCATATGACGCGGAGTGGCCTGCCTACATTGTTACGACAGGACAGAAATGCAGTTTCACGGGCTTACTGGAGACCTTTTGGAGACCTAATTCCTGTCACGTGGTGCAGGTAACATAAATTGTTACAAAACGGACCGGATTTGCAGGTCTACGTGATCCTTTATTATAGTCGTGTTGCTGAAGATGAAGAGTCTGTCGTGTTCCTGGATTAAATTGAATATTACTAAAGGATAGATAAGCAGATAGACAGGCCTAAGTGATGCTGCATATAATTGTAATACAAAGTCCCGGGACGCGTCGTGTGGGGTAGTTCACCTACAACAGTTACCAGTTACTTCATGCCATGTAGGTTAAACTGAGTTGGCGGTTTAATCTGAACAATATTGATTAATCTTCAAATAAAAGTCACTTTTATTGATCGTTCTGTTAAAAATATATAATTAAATAATAATGTATAATTTTTTATTCAGTCATTTTTATATCATAATCAATAAATATTTTTAATGAAATACATATTTTTTGCACCTATTGGGTTTATTTACGAAACGGTTTTCTATGAAACAAAAAGAAGAATATCAATACAATGTGATTGGAACCATAGAGATATATTACTAGAGGGGCTCTATTGGTTGAATTTTGAAACATCGAAAAAGTAACCTGACCACATTCGATTATCATTATCATCGAATAAACAGAACACAAAAACAGTATATTATATAGTAGAATGTTTAAAATACAAATCACAACACAAGCAATTTGTGGGAAGCCCAAAACAATTGATTAATTATAACATTAACGCCCTCTTGGAGAAGGTTTCAATGTGGTTACACAGAGCCCCTGAGAGCCCCACTAAAAATGTTTCAGGCCTCTCAATGTATTAAGATAGGCTATGCTCCCTCTAGTATATATCTCTATGATTGGAACGAAATGAAAAAAGAAAAAGAAGAACAATCTCGAGGAATTAAAAGCCAACTAGGAAAGTGGAAACTATTTTAGAAAATAATTATTCCTCCTTTTGGTTCATCCAAAGCAATTTGGTGAGTAGTAACCCTCACCACGTAACCCAAGCCATATGTATTGTTTTTTCAAATATGATTAATTTCTATATTTGCCTTTTCATACTAATTTTAAAATGGAGATGAACAGGATAATAGGGTCTCATCTTTAACCGTCATTAGGTGTTTGAGTGAGGGTGTGTGGTCTTAATTTTATTTTATAAATAATATTATGCTTGAACAGTAACTTAATAGTAATAATAGTAATAGGGTGGGGAGGCAAAGCCAGGCGAATAGGCCACGTTGTTGGACCCTTCTTGCCAGGAACAGTAACTTATTGTTCTGTTATATGTAATTTACTCTTTTCATAAATCGGCAACCAATAAGGCGCGGTCGAATATCCACGGCCTTCTAGAACGTTGGATCACTAACAAACTTTTTTTGTAACTTTTTTTTCAAAATTTTCTGTAATTAGCCGGATTTGTGATAAATGAAGCCTATTTCCGTAATCTGCACGCTCTTTTGGTTAATCTCAAAGAGTATTTACATTCACTCAACGATTTATTTTTAATCTAACTTGGTACATACATAACTACTGTTAGACGTCAATGTTAACAAATATGACATGTCAAAATATAACACAAAATATTGACGTCTAACAGTAGTTATGTATGTACCAAGTTAGATTAAAAATAAATCGTTGAGTGAATGTAAATACTCTTCGAGATTAACCAAAAGAGCGTGCAGATTACGGAAATAGGCTTTATTTATTACAAATCCGGCTAATTACAGAAAATTTTGAAAAAAAAAAGTTATAAAAAAAGTTTGTTGGTGATCCAACGTTCTAGAAGGCCGTGGATATTCGACTGCGCCTTATTTTTAGAAGATTAAATAAATGTAAAAGTGACGTACCTACATCACTTTTACATGACTATATACGGAAGCACCATACTCCAAGGATAAGCATTTTAAGAAATTTCTATGAGATAACTACTATTATTTTATCATTTCGTTGTTACTGACAAACTGATACCTAGGATAGCGCTCCTAATCAGAAACAATCAAATTAACTGATAACTGGTTAAACTAATTGGTTCTCTGTAATTCGGGTATTTCCTTCCTCAACTAAAATAATCACATCATCCATGCTTCTGTCACTTTCAAGCATTTCGTACAAAATTTAGAAACATGAAAAGAGGCTTGACTTTGTCTACAGAATAGATTAGGGTTTCATAAACGTTGGGTCTGCAAACCGCTATTTCAGGATACTAACTAATTAGGTTTAGTTAAGTTAATCATTAGACTGGTTGGTAATAATACTATTTTCTTGAGTTAGATTCCAGCATTATTACCACATGCCAGCACCACAAGCCACCTCTAACCATAGGGGTAGTTAGAGGTGGCCATAACCCCTATTGCCCCCTGTAACCTGAAAATAAGAACTTATTTTTATTATAATAATTCCTGTGCCAGAACGCTTTTTGTATAGAATACATGGGAAAAGGACACATTCTTACTCAAGTTTTGTCAGTTAAACCGTCAAAATCAGGTTGAATTAATTGTGGGTTAAACAGGGATACGCAAAGTGTGGTCTGCAGACCCATGGAGGGGCTGTGGGAAGATTTTAGGGGTACGTGAGGTCAAAATATTTTAATTAATATGTAAACATTAATTAATTAACTTTAAAGATATTAAAAATAAATATTATAATTAATAATTATAATAGCAGTTATCAGTTCTCAAATCCTATTACCAAATTTTAAAAGGAAAAATGAGCTTATGAGACTGCTTATAAGACTTAAATGTCTTAGATAAGTCTATGAATGTAAAATTATTAATTAAAAAAAATTGTTAGTTAAATGGCAAAAAAAGGAGGCGCATAAATATTAATTACAGAGATTCTACTTGTTGGAAATACGTTTTCCAACGCGGATGGGAGTCCGCCTAGTGCAACATTCTTATCTACAATAGGGGTCCACAGGGCTCAAAAGTTTGCGTATCCCTGGGTTAAATTACCATCCTACAATACTATGTTATTTTAATAAATATAATTTATTTACAACTTACATAATAAATGATAACTTTAACTAACATTAAAATCCTAAAAAAATAATAATGCAATTACCAAAATAAAGTAAATACTATAAACAGCAATTTTATTCGGTAATTAAATAATTTAGGCTAAGTAAGGGGTAAATTATTGTTCACAATGCATTGTATAGTAGTCAAAGCCAGGCCAGAGTTACAAAATTTGTTCCTAACTGTATTAACTTAAGTTCCTTACAAGTCCCCGAATTATATTAACTTATCAATATTTCATAGCTCAATAATCATATTCACCAATCAAAGAGGAAAACACTAATAATTGTTAAACAGCATTAACTTCTGCGGGTATTACAGCATCAAAAAACCTGTAAGTTTATGGTAGAATTATAGTTTTAGGTCAACTTGTTTCAAAAGTTAGTAACTGCTATAGGTTGCCTATTAGTACTGTGTCCATAAAAGAGCATAACCATTGAAGTTGTAGTTGATCCAAGATGTTCTTATTTCTGAACACGCCTTCCTTGAATTTTGTAATAGTGTTTTTTTAAAAAACAATGGCAACACTTCTTTGGCTTTATGCTCCATCTGTGACCCAAATAGCTCATTTAATGTAGCAAAAATAAGTTTTTTGGATAATTAATTGTTATAATCTAAAAATGAAACCAAATCTTGTTATTTGATTCTTATTTTCTTAAAACTAAAAAAACCTTATTTTTACATCGTTTTTATGAAACTAATTTAAGACAAATTATGGGTCATTATTGAGTTCTTCAAGTTATGTGCTCAGCACTAGCTTATGCAATTAAATCCTTCTGAAGCTAAAGAAGGGACGATATCTTGTGTATGCTTACGTCACATAAACAAATATCCAATACAATACATTGAATATAAGAAACAATACAGGGAAAACGACTCGACTGCGCTTGTCAATCCACTGAGCGATTTCCTGAGGTGTCAGCATGAAAAACCCTCCCCTGTTTAAGTCTGGTATCGTTGTTTTATTCTTGCCATTCTTCATTGGTACTTTGATGGTGCTATCTTCATTAATAGTACTTATAGATGGAAACTGAAACGGGTCTTTGTTGGTAGAATCTATTGTTAGCTGACTTCCGAATTTCTGTAAAATAAAGTTATTAAATATTAAGCGTAATTTTCTCTAAAAATTAGGAAATATTGTAACCCTAAAGCTACAATTATTTTTTGTTTCATTTCACTAAAAATTGCTGTAACTTCTAGGAAATAATGCCTTCATGAGAAATTTTAAGCCTCTTTTGGTAGAACTTACTTTCCATGTAAAATAGTTTAAGGAATTTAGTTCCTGACTAAAAATGAAATTTCACATTTTTAGCACCCCTTGGTAAAAGAGTGCCTTTTTATACAATATATAAAAGGCACATATATATAAAGGCATTGTATGTATATATATATATACATACATATATATATATATATATATATATATATATATATATATATATATTATATATATATTATATATATATATATATATATATATATATATATATATATATATATATATATATATATATATATATATATATATATATATATATATATATATATATATATATATATTACATGCTCATAAATAATAATTCAATCCATTTGATTTGATTTATTTTTTCTATTAAAAAATATTTTGAATTAGTGTGTTATGTGATTTTGGGAGGTGGGTAGCAAAATCGAAGTGCATTTAATAAGTTATGTTTATGCAAATGTGGAGTTTAGTAAGAACTTTTTCAACATCATCAAGTCGCGAGCCCCCCAGTCAGACTTGTGCTGTATAATTTACGCACAAATCTGGCAACATTGGAGTTCAGTATTGTCAATCTTATCATTATTATATTGTTGGGCCCCAGTCAGAGCTATGCTGTATCTATTAATTACAAATAGGGCCCCATTGTAATAGTTCGATTTATTTGCTCGCGAACCTCCAAAAACCTTTCTATGGTCCCCCAAGGGTCCCTGAACCACATGTTGCGTAATCCTGCAGTATAGCATCTAGATTTCATGGTAAACGCAGTTCTAGAAGTATAGTACTCACAGGTGTAGAAGATAATTTAGAATCATCCAATGAATTACATGAAACACTTCTATCAAACGAAGGCATATTGTCTCTCCTTCGAAGGGTAGGAGTTAATGTTGATTTCAGTATGTGCTTGCTGTTTATTTTTTTCAGTTCAACAGTTTTCCTGCCAATAAAGGTTAGTATATAATAAAAAAAATAAATTTACATTTGTAGATTTTTTAGATACAGTTAGGAGGGTTATAAGAGGTGCCTAGCCCCTTGCCCCTTCCTATTTTAACACCCTATTTGTCTCCAGTTTTAACACCTAGGTCAGGCTCTTATACACTACCTTCCCACAATTTTTGAAATGTTTGTAAAAAGCCCTCCAAAATGTAAAGCGCTCCCGGCGGTTTTCTCTCTCTTTTAGGGTATGCCCACTTTGAGTAATACTATTTTATCTGTACCACAGGCTAGTTCTTGATACAGCAATTGTAAATCACAGAGTTTTACTCACATAAAGTTCCCCTTAACAGAAAAGGAAAAATCATGGGCATGATTAATACAAGAGTATATTAATAGTCCTGGTTTTTTACTTATGGGAGCTTTAGAGACAAAATGCTTTGCTTCGACATCAAAATGCTCTATAACAGAAAAGTTTGCTGTATAAATCGTAATACAATACCTTCTCCTCCAAATAGTATTTACGAAAGCGAATTCCACTAAAGATCCAAATATAAAAGCAGTACACACTATAAACCATATCTCTGTTGCCTTGATGTAAGAAACTTTTGGTAAAGAACTACCTATGTTACGTGATAAAGTAATAAACGTTAGCATAGTGCTGGTACCTAGAAAATAAATTGCAGTTAAATATATATTATTTAATAATACATGATATCTATGTTAAGAAATATGTCTATAAATAAAGCGCGAAGAACATTCCAGATGCACCATCAAACTCCTTAACAAATGTGGAAACATGATCTTAGACTTTCGATAATGGTCTCTTAATAACTATAAATAATATAATAAAGTAAAGGAAACATATGCCACTCTAATAGTCCAAGAGCCAGGCCAGAAAAAGTTGACTCATTTTGTACAAATCAAATATTTCTGAAAATATACAATAAATTATGAAGGAAAATCATAGTCTGCCTATCCAGAGCGGAGCCCTTCATATGAATGCGCTCGCTCAAAATATTAAAAATCGCCCAAATTCCCATTTTCTTGCAATGAGTGGTTCCCTGTAGGTTGTGTGCAAAACATGAAGAGAATATTTTTAAACCTGATAAAATTTCCAACAACACGAGTGTTTTTTCGTCAAAATAGGGTAACTACAACTATGTTATGACATTTGTTAAGAAGCCAAAAGAAATGCACAATTTTTAAAGCTGATACAATTTCCTACTACACGAGTGTTTTTTTGTCAAACTCGGATGACTACAACTAAAGTTATGACATTTGTTAAGAGGCCAAAAGAAATGCACAAAAAGTCGATATTTTTTCAATGAAATTCGCTGACTGCACAAATTAACTATTTTTTCGGTGTTTTCGAAAGAGCCATAACTTTGGTTGCAGTTATCCGATTTTGATGATTGAACTCTCGTTTGACTGAACATTGTATCACCTTTAAAAAATGTTCACTTCATGTTTTGCACATGACCCACAGGGAACCACTTATTTCAAGAAAACTGAATTTTCTGCGATTTTATAAATTTTGAGCAGGCGCAATCATACGAAGGGCTTCACTTGGATAGGCAGACTATATTTTTTCTTCATAATTTAAGGTATATTTTTAGAAAAATTTGGCTTAAAGTAGTACAACATGAGTAATGTATCAATTAGATATTTTTGTGACATACATACAGGGGCAGACTGGCCATAGAGGGCGAGGGCGACAGCCCTCCTTGGGCCCCTCAGCCAAAAGTAAACTTAAAGAAAATCAACGAAAATTAAATAAAATTACTAACATATTTAAAATTTGATATATATTTATAACATAAGAGTCAAAGGGGCGTAATACATTAAGTTAGGGCCTATAGACCTCCTAGAGACAAACGTTTTTAAAGTACTTAAAAATATTCTCAATTTGTTGCCTAAATTTAGGTTCTTTAAGGCCCCCATTCTTTATACTTGGACTTTTAAAGATTCCAAACGGAAGGCTAGGGCCTCCAGGGGCCCTTAACATATGTGATCAGAGCCCAAGAGAAGTACAAGAAGGGCCCTTTTTTAAAGTTTAATTAAATAGTTTACTTAAGAGTTTATGTAATAATTACTTATTTATTTCATTTACTTAAGTTTATTTTAATTTATTATATAAAATTAATATTAAATAAATTAAATTAAGCTTACTATAATCACAAAGAGACTAATACTAATTAGTCTCTTTTTATAATCATTAATACTACTCTAATTAATAGTAGACACCTCTGAGGTGCATTATAGACCCCCTCATTGGGCCCCTTCACATATAGGTTTGAGCCCTTTTAGGTCAAACCCTCCTAGGGACTTTTTGGATCAGTTCGCCACAGCATAAATAACATGTTAATGTTAAAATATTCGCTTTTTTTGTGGTTTTGATGAACAAAAGTGAATGATTCATGTCAAGCAATAACATATGGAATATTTGTTGAAATTTAATGGAATTTGTACAAAAATTCTTTATATTTAATCCAGTTATTGTAATTGTAACAAAATCACTATATTTGGATAATAGTAACTAAACAGATAAGGGTGAAATTGAATTCACTTGAGTCCACTGGCATAGTTGCGAGTTATCTTTAGGTAAGGAATAATTAAGGAAGCCTACGCATTTAACTCAAGAGCTTATGGGATTATGAAATTATACTTCAAATATCAACTCCAACCTTTGAGCTAATAGCATTATGAGCTAAAAGGGTTGAAAATGTTGTCCACGGTATTAATAATAACATGGTTGGAAAAAAGTACCTAATGATAATAACTATTAACAAGTATACCTAGTGGTATACCTGCCAGGATTGACCTCCCCTATTACTACTACAACTAATAATAATAATAATAATACCATACCTAAAGTAGTTCGACCTGGAACGGCATTAGGGTCCAACCAAAATGAGACCCAAGACACAACGACCAATAAAACACTTGGCACATAATAATCCATTATATAATGGCCAACCTGTCGACTCAACTCAAAATGAACAGATAGGGAACTATAGTTCCCTGCTGGAAAGAAATATATTAAACATTATGATTAGCCAAAGAAAATAAAAGAAAGCCCAATAATACATAACATAGTTAGGCATGAACTCACACACTAACGTTACAAGCTGGGCCAAGAATGTGTAGAAACTAGTTCGTAACTTGCCTCATGGGAAACGTATTGTCAGTCTAACTCTGGGATAAAAATATTTTCAAATTATTCTGATTATTTCCTTGAAGATTTTATGAGTAGGGTTTTGTACAAGTATTTTTAGGAAATCCATGAGGATATCTAAAATTTCGCTGATTTCCAGAAATCATGGATTGAAAAAAACCACACAAGTTTTATAAGAAATCGCTCATCATATATATACTGACTAGGTAGTCATGGAATTCTCTAAAGTAGATTTGGATTAACTTATCTAAACAAGTTAATACAAACAATTCTCATAAAACCTTACGTTTAAGACGATAACAATTAAAAAAGTCTATATATATGTATGTATATATATTATATATATATATATATATATATATTATATATATAATATATATATATATATATATTATATTATATATATATATATAATATATATATAATAATTATATTATAATTATAAATTTCTTACCAAATTTACTGTGGTACATGGCAGCAGGAGCTTTGGTATTAGCCAGTACATCACCCTGGGAATAAACACCAATACTCTCATTGGTAAAGAACTTATCCATCGTGTATTCTGTCAACTTTAGATCTTTATTAACTCGTACTGGTTCGGATTCTTCCCATTTTAAAATTAATTGGCTTGTGTTGTAAGCCCCTAGCAAAAAATAACTACATCTTTATCAATATTATTATTATACATTAGGTTATTCTTTATAATACTTAATACTTACACAATAGCCACAATTACAATCAAATAAAAGTCTCTCTTATAAAGAAATATAACAGAAGCAATCAACCAGTAGACAATAGGGAAGACTAAACGAAGAAAGAGCAACAGAATATGAAGAGAACAGGTTTCTTTTATGAGACCATTGTTTAGTGCACACTAGGCACTGGTCACAAGAATGAAACCTGGTCTTAAAGGGTTCGTATGGTATAGCTCCGCAAGATTTCGAAGCAAAGGCATCGTAAAAGATGTTAAACCCTCCGAAGCCCTAAGTTAAATTCAAGTCTCAATCCAGGGAATAGAGCCAGCTCTCATAATGTTCCACTCTTGTCAAATGAAGTTCCATTGTATGCGTTTCTTCAGCCTAATTACCATATTTGACAGATGGTCGACAAAAACATAATTAATTGCTTAAACTCGTAGTGGTCAACTTAGTAATTACAAATTTTGATTATAATCACTCTATCATAGTTAGAGTGATACTACAGAAATGTACCACATCCCTATGTATGGCACAGCTAATAAAAAAATAAAAATCACTAAAGTCTGTTATAACACTCTTGATAGTGTAGAGATTACTGAAATTCCACCACAACTACTGTATGAAACAGTAAATTGTCTAATAATAATAAAAATGAGTACATTGTTACGATAATTTCAAGTATTTAATCACAGACCACTTACAGCTCTCCAGTACAAGTGGACACTGCTGATCGTCAAACGGAAATTTCTTCAAATTCATAAAACATAGTAAAGATACTTTCAACCTGTTCAAATTAAAAACATTAATGAGCACTTGATTAATTTAGTTTAATAACAAACGCAATGACCTTATTATTAAATATTTATTCTAATTAATTATTACAAAATTAATTAGACATAAAAACACTTCAGAATACTGCAAACATTTGGTTTGATAGAGCTAGAAGTTTGTAATGGGAAAGAGGAACAATCTAAAATCTAGTAAAATCCTTACTTCTTTCAGGGCTCTCAGCGAATATTTCACAAGAGAATTACAAGTTATTTCTATTACTAGTGGTAATTTAAGTACAATGCAATGTATCAGTATAATCATATGGGGTACTCTACTTGTAACTATTCCATGTGACCATTATTGAAATGGGTGGTCACCTTTCCAATTACTGAACACACGGAATAGTTTAAAATCCGTAATTTAACGAGAACGGGTCGTTTGGAGCTGTTATTAGAGAGGGTTTTGGATCGACACAAATATCTTGATTAAATGGGATGGCACATTATGTCCATTCTCCCATATAACAAAGTGAACCTGCTGAGAATAAAAAAATAGAGAAGAATCAATCACGAAATGTCAAAAACGAACTGCGCATGCTTAAATCATTCTATTAACTGAGCAGGTCCTATATTTAGAGGCAAACTTACCTCCCGATGGTTTCCCATTATTTTATTTCTTAAGAAGGTTATAAATAAATATTAAAAAATAATATATTTTCTTTTTTTTAAGTGTTTCATTTGATTTGGCTTAGCAAGCACTAAATCGCGTCAAATACCAAACAACAGACACAGAAGAAAGTTCTTTAGCAAACTCAACTTATCCTTGATTCATAACATGGATTTCACGCCTTTTTTGCTAGAGCCATAGGACGGTAAGTTTGCTCCTATTTCTTTATATCATACAACGTCTACAGGGTCGGAAAAGTTCCTTATCGCTTTATCCCCTTTATTCAAGATCCTTGGATTGCTATAATAACAATATTTCCTGTAAGGTTAGAACTGAATCATAGATCAGTTGAGTGGCAGTAAATTGCGTTGGCTTACGAAATTGTCACCATGAAGACTTAATTTTAAGAGTAATAAATAAAGATGACGATGACTATATTTTCCTTCCTGATGGGAGGCATCTTCAGGGATGTAGCTCATCATAGACTCAATTCTCTACACCTCATTTCTCTATAAACTATTCCTACTTATTGCTTCAATTTTCGCCTTCGAAGGCAATGACAGACTGGTGAAAATAGGGCAGTCCTTTATTTCGTTTTGGTTTTTCACAACGTTGTTTTGTCATGTGTGATAGCCTACACCACTGAAGACTGTTCACATTTGTACTAAGTAACTAGATGGCTTCCGAAGCAATGCGTTATAATATTTACCTGGTGGCGTAGAAAACATTTCCGTTACTGTGAATTGATATGAGAACATCATCTTTATCTGAACCCATAACTTTACTCTCGTGCTCGTTGACTAAATACAAATGAGGTGTCCATATCTGCTCTTTTAATTGATTTTCTCCCTCAATATTAGTGGTGTTATGGATTAATCTACTATCATGCCATCTGTACTGGACTAGAACATGAGCTGTAAATTGCTAACAGATTGCACAGTATAATTAGTCTATTGAAAATAAAATATAATATTAAAATTATTATTAATTTATTTTTGATTAAAAAATAATATTAAAACAGTAGCCTCTTCCGAGCAGACCATGTTGACAAGGAAGTTGAAGTTCCCGACTTTTGGTTTCCACTGTTAGCGACATCAGCGGTACTCCTTCGAAGTTAAGGGCGTAAAACATTGAGGGGATACACCCTGAAACACGGTGCCTTCATTAAAACACTTTTTTTTTCATAGCGTATAAAGCATAGATTCAACTTTCAAATGTTGACGCCCCTAAGGATGTTTCAACATAGGAAACAAAGCATCCAGAACTTTAAGTTTATCTCTGTCTTCAGTGGTAACTGACAGTGTTAGTTAGCACTGGAGTTTAATTGGTCATCTGGAAGCTAGATTTTTAGTATGCTTTGAAGATTTATTCCGTTTACAAAAAAAAAAAAAATTAGATACTAAAAACGATAAGTGCGTTTATTTCTGATTTCTGATTTTGTTGTACCTAACTTATTCTGTAAAACACATTCATTGTAGAGAACAAAAATAGCGGCAGTAGTATTTTAAAACAAAAAAAAGAATAAAAGATTTCGGCCCCCAGTTAGCCTCAGGAGGAGTCCCTTGTATTTGATCATGCTTTCTACATGGATATATATATATATATATATATATATATATATATATATATACAATCAAAACCCTATAAGCTTTATTTTTTTATTAAAAAGCGCTTTAAGTAAAAAAATAAAAAAAAATGTTTTATGATTAAACTGACCAAATTTTGAGCTTCTACAGAGCC
Source organism: Microvelia longipes (assembly GCA_018340805.1). NCBI lineage: Eukaryota > Metazoa > Arthropoda > Insecta > Hemiptera > Veliidae > Microvelia > Microvelia longipes. Next base: position 30,809,351 of record JACMZG010001893.1, on the reverse strand, counting down.
GAGGAAGTAGACATATATGCTGACATGGACATGTGTAGCGTTACCACCATTAGGTGGTCTGATTCTTTTCTGACATATACCGTCTTGCTTGTTTATGTTGTAGACGGGTTCGCCACCTGGAGAATCCGTTACTTCAATACAGCTTCCATCCAATCTACTGAAAAACAAAATTAAAAAAAAAAATGATATTTAAACATTTTTGTACAATATAGAAAGAAAGAAATATGACTTTATTGAATAACAAGCATAAAAATATACAAAATATAAATCTGTTGAAACCTACTCCAGGATCCTTTTTTGGATCGTTACTCAAATAAGAGGGTTACTTAAATAATTAATGGATTTTTTTTGTTTATTGCCTATAGGTATACACACACACACACACACACACACACAACACACACAACACATATATATATATATATATATATATATATTATATATATATATATATATATATATATATATATGTACATATATACATATCCACACACATGCATACAAACATATACACACATCAATGCAGTCTGCATAAGCACATTTATGTGTGGGTGCACATAAATATTCACACACATATTTTGTGAAGAGTGTGTAAAATAAAACTTAGACATAACTAAAGTGTGATATCAAATATGTTCTGTAAGTCCATATAGTCTTTATAAATGACACTACATTGTAACAATCTTTCTTTGTCTTAACCTGCAAAAGGGAAACATTTTCGTCTGTAGTAATGGGAGACTTTCCGAAGAACTTACATCGAAACTCACCCATAACTGGACACACACCAATAAAATGATAATTGTTTTCTATTAAAATTATCATACTGCACGCTGAACACTAGTGAACCATTCTGCCATGGCTAAAGTTCAGTCGTAACAGTTGTTCTCTGGCCTTAATGACCCAGCTCGCAACATTTCTATTGTTAAGGTATTTTAAAAAATCAGGTACTTTTCTATTTGCAATCAGAGGATAGTAAAGATTGTGAAACTGAGCATTGTAAGATTTAATTAAAGCTTGATTACGTTCTGTTACCTGGACTCTAGCCACTATCCCATTCATCAATAATAAAAAAAATAATAATAATAAAAAGATTTTTTCATGTTGGATAAATTTGTCTCATGCAAGGCCAGGCCCATTTCATCCCCTAGTTAAGCCCATACTTTAAACCAAAAATATTTTGTAATATGACATCCTTTGCCAGGATGTTAGGCAGTTTATTGTTATCTAATGACAAAACCCTACAGATATAATTAGAATGAAACATAAGAGAGCTTGAAAAAACTGTTGAGAGACCAGTTTCTAGCATGGTTACATAGTTTGGAGTTGTGCTAGGTAAATTAAGAGCTTTTTTTAATAAAATATAGCTTTGCAATAATTCCGGATGTTCAGTTGTTTGAATCCCCAGACTTGAGCTGCATAGGTCATTATGGATAGTGCAGTCGCTCTGAATACTTTTAGTTTTTTCTCAAAAGTAATATTTTAACTATAAAAAAGTGACCAAACCCTATTAACTTGTACAATATAAGGGTGCAATAAGATACAAGGGTGCGTCTAGCTTTTTAACTATTAGCTCGTTAACTACCTTTACAATAGCAGCATGGTCGTTGCTAAATATAGTTTGTTTTCGCCAGGCTCTTGGACCTAAGTATAAGACATTTTCAAAAAAGCATGTTTGCATTGCGGGTCTGTGGCCCACACTGTACGCAGTGGTTCCTTCGGTGACGTTGTTCTAATCATCGAATATCTCATTCTCATTTTGTATAAATGAGTTGATTCAACAGTTTAAACAAGTTATTACAAGTATAGTAATGAATTAATAAGCCAAGTATAGGAATAAAATAATAGGACGAGTATAGTAATAAACCGATGAGGCAAGTATAGTAATAAACTAATAGGAAAAGTAGTAATAAAATAGTAATAGGACAAGATAAACTAATAGAACAAGTATAGTAATAAACTAATAGGAAAAGTATAGTAATAAACAAATAGGAAGTATAGTAATAAACTAATAGGACAAGTATAGTAATAAACTAATAGGACAAGTATAGTAATAAACAAATAGGACAAGTATAGTGATAAACTAATAGGAAAAGTATAGTAATAAACTAATAGGACAAGTATTAATAAACCGATGAGCCAAGTATAGTAATAAACTAATGGGACACGTATAAAAATAAACTAATAGGACAAGTATAGTAATAAACTAATAGGACAAGTATAGTAATAAACAAATAGAACAAGTATAGTGATAAACTAATAGGACAAGTATAGTAATAAACTAATAGGACAAGTATAGTAATAAACAAATAGGACAGTATAATAAACTATAGGACAAGTATAGTAATAAACTAATAGGGTATAGTAATAACTAATAGGACAAGTATAGTAATAAACAAATAGGACAAGTATAGTGATAAACTAATAGGACAAGTATAGTAATAAACTAATAGGACAAGTATTAATAAACCGATGAGCCAAGTATAGTAATAAACTAATGGGACACGTATAAAAATAAAATAATAGGACAAGTATAGTAATAAACTAATAGGACACGTATAAAAATAAACTAATAGGACCAGTATAGAAATGAACTAATAGGACAAGTATAGAAATGAACTAATAGTAAAACCCCTCAATTAGTTATGAAAAACTCTTAAGTTTAATATGGAGTGTTTTATCAATTAGTGGTGTAAAAACGTGATTTCAGGTAAACAAAAGTGAGGTGCTTTAAGATTATTTCAAGGAAATTATAGATAAATGTTTATATATATATATATATATATATATATATATATATATATATATAAACAATATAGATGGATACATAGGAATTTTAAAAACATTTTGAGAAACGAATGTATCACGAGTGAGAATTTTTCTTTTCAGATGCACCAACAACCCAAGAATATGGTCCTGGACTTTCAGTAAAAATCTCTGTGAAAATTTCTTATCGTCGATCTTACATTACATACATTTTTAACTACAAAATAATGCTGGCGCGGAGGTCCAAAAGATGGCTGAGGTTAGTTTGAAATGCAGGCATCCTTGCTCAAAAATCCAGTTCTTGGTTAATATTTTGGTTTATGTTAAGGATGAAGAGGGGAAAAGGAGTCACTAAAAAAGGAAAATAGGGAAAGAGGAAGCGAGGGAAAAGGGGTCGAGGAGTCGCCAAAAGGTAAAGGGTCAGGAGGGAAAAGGGTTAAGAGGGGAAAAGGAGTCACTAAAAGGAAAATAGGCAAGGAGGAAGCGAGGGAAATGGGGTCGAGGAGTCACCAAAAGGTAATGGGTCAGGAGGGAAAAGAATTAAGAGGGGAAAAGGAGTAACTAAAAAGGAAAATAGGCAAAGAGAAAGCGAGGGAAAAGGGGCCGAGGAGTCACCAAAAAGGAGTCACCAAGGGGGTAACTCTCCCCTCTAGCCTCCTTCCTGGCTACGGGTCTGACAGAAAACTTAAGCATAAAATTTATTGTTATGCAAGAAAGCGCACATTTCAAAAAAATCGACCTTCATGATGACCTCCTTGCTAGGGTTACTTCTTACTCTAGGAAACATTTTAATCCAGTCTATTATTTTAAAGAGCTGAGATGCGCCCTCCCCTTTCCCTTGAGTCAAATCGACCGTGCCAAATAGGTACTTCTGGAACGTAAGGTCTCTGACGAAGGTATTTAACAAACTCATTAAAATTCTTTCTCAGTCCATTCAAATATGCTGTATACATAAACTCTACTCGTATTTGAAAGTAAATAAGACACATCAGAAATAAAACTTGTGATAAGATTCGAGGTGCATTAAGGTAGAATTAGTTGACTCAGTTAGCGGAGACGAAACGTGTCAGCGCACTGATTTCTTGTGTCAAGGGTATCATAATGTTCCAACAGTAACTGGGATTTTATGAATATTTAATGTTCCACAGAAATATAACAACACCTTGATCTATATTTTACAACATACACCAGAATGATCTTGGCTATATAAATTTTAACTATTAAATCTACTTAACTGAATTTTGTTTACTTCAGTCATTTTATTGTTACTACGATCTTAGGGATATAATTTTGTTTAGTTCGATCGCATAAATTGCTAGTAAAATCTTAGAATTAGAACATTGTAGTATGGTCACATATAGTTCGTAAACACATGGTGTTTGGCAGGGGTTCAACCCCCTAAGGGTTTCAACCCACATGGCAGCTGTCGTGTGAACAGGATTGAACATGGGGTTCTACCCTCTTCTTATCGAAGTAGATTCTAAATTTAAGTTAATAATAAGGTGTGAACAAGTAGAGTTCAACCCCCAAGAAGGTCAAGGATCGTTTTAGCGAATTTTCTTTGGAAAAAATTCACTAATGGGATAAACGTCATGGCCGGACGATACAAACCCGTTTCAGTTAAGATCATATATATATATATATATATATATATATATTATATATATATATATATATTATATATATATATATATATTATATATAATTTTAATAATTTATATAATTTATTTACTTATACTTTAATTTTTTTTTATTAACGCTAATTTTACTTTATAGTAATAATTAAACTAAAAAAAGATCTGAAAATCTTCAAAAGTTTGTGGTTTCTCTAAAACATGCGGTTGGCAGCATGTTTATCAGATGAGTTATCAGATTAAGAAGCATTCTTTATCTCATAAAATAAATAGAACCTGTTTTTTATAAGAATTCACTGTGAACAATGTATGTATATATAACAAAGATAAATAAGCCTTAAAAGGTAGATGAATAATCCAAGAGTGGATTATTCTGTTCTAATGCGGAGTATGAATGATGATTAATGGAGTATGAATGATCCATTTTGTACTTCTTCAAACCAAATTTTTCTGAAAATATACCTTAAATTATGAAGGAAAAGCATAGTCTGCCTATCCAGAGTGGAGCCCTTTATATGAATGCGCTCGCTCATTCAATTTGTGCGATTTTCTTATTTTTCCAGCGAGCGCATTCATATGAAGGGCCACTGTGAATAGGCAGACTATGCTTTTTCTTTATAATTGAAAAATTTGGTTTGAAGTAGCACAAAAGAAGTCACATTTTTTTTGGCCTGGCTCTTGGACTAGAATGTAACAAGTTTTTATATAGGAGGGGGGAGTTCGAACCCCAAGTTTAACCCCTTTCGTGTGAATACATACTTTAGGTTGAACTCTATAAAGGGGGTTAAAGCTTTTATAAAATGTTTTAAAATGCCTTCAAACTTGCAATAAAATGCGTTGTAATATAAATTTATTTGTCCGGTCGCCTGAAGCACCCTCCAGTATAGATCGAATAGTATTTAAGTCTATTGTATGACATTAGCAATTTACTTAGTTCGGAGACGAAATAAGATATGTAACTGCCAACTACATATTTACCATAACTCAAATAGACATTGTAATGCAGATATAAAAAATCGGGTACGGGGTACTTCGGAACTATTCCTCATTAAATTGGATTCGCTACGCTCATCCCCTGTGCTTCGGACTCGCATCGCTCGTCCTCAGATAGTAAATAAATCCATTTCATTCTCAGCGGTCAACCGTACAGCACTGACCAGTGGTCAACCGTACAGCACTGACCAGCGGTCAACCGTACAGCTCTGACCAAGCCAACGGACCAAAATCACGGATATACTTGTCGTATTGAAACGAATCTTAGTGTACTTATTTATTACATAAAGGCATACACTTGTACTAAATTTCAACTCAATTGGATCATTTCCTGATTTTTAACAATTTTTTTTTAAAAGTACACAAGTCGTGCGATAAAAATTGAACAAATGCTGATAATGAAATGAAAATTAGAACATGTGTTAGACTTATACATGGCCACATGCGTGACCAATCTCAATTTAATAGCATAATTTTTCCGCGTTTTATGATTTTTCGCAATTTTTTTCCCTGAACTATTAGTGCCGGGTAATGACGTCATAAAAACATTATTTTCTGAATAGCAAAACTATAGCGGTAGATTATTTTTCTACAAAGTTTCAACTCTTTAGCATAAATACACAAAGAGCTACGTCGATGACAGACATACACACACACACACGTGTTTGCAAAAAAGAAAACAAATCCGGGATATCACCTGAATTATTCGTTTCAGGTGTTCTGAAGACCTCTGAAGTGGTTTTCATAAAGTTGTCTGACTGTATGAGTGTGTGGGTGAGAGTGCGTGTGTCTGCTATCATCTTAGCTCCCAGTGTTTGCTAGAGAGTTGAAACTTGGTACAGAAATAAATCTTTAGGCCTAGTTGTACTTTACGGAAAATGTTTTTTAATGGAGTTATGAACTTGTAAAAAAAATGATCAAAGATTTCAAAAATTTATTAAACGCGGAAAATGTTTTGTTTGATTTAAAATTTAGGAAGCATATATTCATATATAATATCAACAAACGTGCTAAGTTGCATGTCATTATCAGCATTAGTTCAAATTTTATCTAAAGACTTGAATACGATTTTTAAAAAATCGATAAATAAACTGAATTGAAATTTGAAACCAGGGCGTCCCTTAACGTAATAAATAATCATACAAAGTTCGTTTTAATACGGGAATTATATAGGTTTGGTTGGATCATACAAGTAAAGCAGCATCGAGGGAAGTCAACCGCGGGATGGTAAACCGCTGGGAATAAGACTAATATATTTGAGCTGACTGAAAATGACGTACTGCAATATAAATTAGGTGATAGTTATACCCTGAGGATGAGTGAAGCGAGTCCGAAGTAGGGAGGATGAGCTCAGCAAATTTGATTTGGTAAGGAATAGTTCCAAGATACCCTATACCTCTATATTTTTACAAGTAAGAAGTAATTTACTAAAATGAACAGAGAAAATATTATTACCTATATTTGTGTTGAGTAAAAACCAAAAAAGTTTATTATTATTAATAGCTTCCATCAGAATAATTCATTTGTTAGCTCTTTGCCCTCACTTGTCAGCAAAATGTTTTGTTATCTAAATACAGGCCGTAATTGCGATGATCATTTTAATCAAATAAAAATATTTCATAGATAGAAATATTTCGATGTCCAAAGAATTTGCTAAACAGACCTCTGACATTTGTCGAAATACTAAAGTAGACTTGGTAATGTCTTTTAATGCGTCTTCATCTGGTAGTGGGAACATTTTATTGGACTATTATACTGTAGAATTTTTGTTTACTAAAGGTTTCGTCGAATGTTCATTCAAGTTTCAATAAATGGATAAGACACACAGCGTCTCTGAAGAGCAATAAAGCTAATTATTTTATTGCTTACTAAGGCACTCGTTCATATATTAAGATATTGCTCACATTGAATGTCAGACTCGTTTTGTTTATTTATTATTTCATCAATTTTACTTTTCCTCACTTATACCGTAGGTATATAGGAAAAGTATTGTGTCCGGTGTATTGTCACCGGAATTATCCGTTTCAGGTGTTTTTAAGGCCTCCTTAAAGGTTTTCATAAAGTTGTCTTTTTGTATGTTTGTGTAGGTATGTTTTTTAATAATCTTTTTAAGTTTCTTAATTACTTTTTAATAATCTCTTTTAGAGGCCGTTTATTTTCATCACGTTCCACAACTGGATGTGTTGGTGTGTCTGTTATCATCGTGTGTCTGTCGTCAGTGTACTTATGAGAGTCTAAACTTTGTATAAAAATTAGTTTATAGGTGTAAATGTCCTGTTCGGAAAATAATCTATTAATAACATCATTGGCCCGCAATAATGACCCAGCAAACATTTTGAAAAATTATAAAACGCGCATGTAGCCATGTATAAGACTGACATATGTGCTAAGTTTTTTATTTTTATCTATTTATACACTAATTTATCCAACTTTCTTTATTCTATCACGTATGCTGCATTCTATAACTCAGTAATTATAATACACATTGTACATGAATCCCCCGCCTGAGTACAATCACTTCATTGTTTCTCTTACAACTCTTGTCAAACTACAAAAAATATACAACTCTAACACTTGTAACAAATAGAACTGTATTACTCAATATAAAAATTAATAAAATTTGGTTTATCACAAGGAGCCTCTGTAAGTTCTTACAGGCCACTACTATCTGGGGTAAAACAACCACTAAAACCTGCGGTTGTTGTACCACAGGTAGTTGTGGCAACAGTTATACTCAAAACTCAAAGTATAATCTAAAGTTGACGATCATTTTCATAAACCTAGAGAGTAATCTAGAGAGCACACTCTGGACTCGATGCTGTCTATGGTTAGTAAAAGTATTGTATCCTTAACCTTAACGACCTCGATTAAGTAACGTATGTATGTACATTGTACATCATGTATAGTCAATACAAGCACTCAGTATTAAACCCCAAGTACCCAACCCCTAGAGCTCAGATTCAAAATTTCAGCCCTGTCAAAATAAACAAAAATCACTTTATAAAGAAGATTTTAAAGATTTTTTTAAAGATTTTTTATTTTGTTCCACAAAAAAGTACATTGTTTACAAGATATATAATAGATTGTAATACATAATTCTTATCAAATTTTGTTTGGATATACTAAGTGCAATATGTGCACCTCCTAAAAAGCTAAGCTTGTCTAAGGAAGTGGTCTCCAGTCAAATTAACAAAACTTTACAATTCTGTTGGAACCATAGAAAAGAAAATTGTATAAAATAGATGTAGAAATTAAAAAATATAGAGAAGGAAAATAGAAAGAGAGAGAGAGAAAGAGAAAATAAAATAAAAACAAAATTGAAACCTTATAAAAAAAACCCATAAGAATTTCAATCCTGTATCTCATGGAGTTTGATCAAGCTGATTCTGGTGCAATTCATAGAGCCAATTTCTTATGAATTTTTTGAAATCAACAAAGTATGTTTCCACTCTGACTTCAAAAGGGAGAGAGTTAAACCAAGCTATTTGTTGGTAAGTATGGTGTCTCTGGCTTATAAGTATAATAAGCCAGGTGAATTACTTTGAAATGCTTGCTTCTTTGCTTAACAATCAATTGCTCGTATAAGGATGCACTATGTTTTTCGTATTCCCCAAATTGATTTGACCCTAGAAATTAAAAATTGACTTAAAAATTAAAAATCTTTTACAGAAGCTAAACATTTTTTTAAGATGGGTACTTTTTCGTTTTTTCGATATCATGCTTAGAAACCTTTAAGGAATTCATTTTATGGGATTAAATATTACGTAAACTAAAGTTAGAGCAATTCTATACAAATTGTGGCCGTAGTTTGGGGAGTAAAGTTGAATTACTCTGCAATAAAAAATAAGGCTTTGTAACGTCACAAGGTCAATAGGTAACCATTATGAAGTAAAAACATGATAAGATATCAAACTTCATAAACCAAGGCCAATTTAAATAAACATCTATTAATAATAGAAAATAAAAATGATACACTTACTGTCAAAGTATTTTTCTCTAATAAGCAGTGCACCCTAAAGGTTTCGGTTTATGCTAAATGACCTGAGCTGTTGTGTAACTTTACAGTCAATTATAGTATAGTAGTTATAGTCAATTAAAGTAATGTTGACTAGAAACTGTTGTTCGTGAGTTTAAACTCTCCCTTTAAACAATGGATGTTTCAATAGAAGAAACAGGTATCGAGGATACTTGAGGTTGATATTAAAATTCCTGGACCGTTTTTAGCTAACCGCCGTCATCAGTAGGCGGGGCAATACTCTTATTACTGACGAGACTATTACTAACGAACAAAAAGCTTTTAATTCGGAAAATACCTTTTCGGTACTCCAACCAACGTTTAAATAATCGGAAACGGAAAAAGACACAAATAACCAAAACGTAAAAGGTAACGACCCGGATATGTACACACTTCCCTATATATAACCCTCTGCAACCCCCTCCCTTGTCTTCCAACAAGGAAGGGATCGTCGAGCTAAGCTGAAACTGGCCCAGGAATATTCATATTCAGCAGCAAGTATCAACGGTTGCTAATTCTTTAATTGCTTCTTTAACTTTTGTTAAGTATAACCTTATTATATAATTTGATATTACCGAGTTTTGCGAAAAATGAATAATTGGCACAATATAAATTGTGCGAGAGACACCTAGGAAATGTAGCAAGCAAAACGCAATGCCTACATCTAGGAACTGTCCCATCATTCCCATTATCATCACTAATGGCTCGACATTACGTCACGTCTCACTCTTTTCCCTTACGTCTAACTCATCAGGCCGCGACAGAGCCTGAACTTACTCTGAGCTTAAACTAAAATTCCGAAGAATATAATGTGAAGTATTTGCCAGAGACGAGCGGTGCTTTCTCACCGCCATCATGCATGGCAAGCAAAACATCATTTGATAATACCGAGTTTTGCAATACACGAATAAATGATGGGATAAATCCCGTCATGGGTGTCTCTCGCACAATTTATAAATTGTGCGAGAGACACCCAGGAAATGTAACAAGCCAAATGCAATGCGACCTTCTGTGTCAGCACTCTAATGAGATAGACGTAACGAAACAGGGACATGAAATTATGTCGAGTCATCAATAATGACTAATGTCGAATAATGGAACCTTAGATGTGGCACTGTACATCGCTTGTTACATTTATTAGGGGTATTTCGCACAATTTATATTCTATAACCTTATTCATCTGAAGGGTTTTCCTTTATTTTGATTTTTTCATATTTGAAATATTAAAAAAATCATCTTTGGATGATTCAGGTTGAACCTGGATACCACCTGAATCATCCGTTTTGCTGTCTGTTCATGAATGTGTGTGAGTGTGTTAGTTTAGTGCCAGTATGTATGTGTAGCATTGTTTTTAGTATGTTTGTTTGAACGATAAACGACAAAATTCCATTTTTATGACTAGTTGTACTTTCGGGTTTTTTTTAGCGCCATTAACCGCCATTCAGTAGGTGGTGGATCAGTGATCTTATTCAAGTGTAATCTTGTCATCAGAAAATAATGTTTGCATTTTTTTGGTCCAAAAGCCAGGCAGACTATGTTTTCCTTTATCATTTCAGGTTTATTTTTAAAAAAAAATTGGTAAGAAGCAGTACAATAGGAGTCACGTTTTTTCTGGCCGACTCTTAGACTATTTGGCGCGAATACTTTGAAGAGGAATCGATCTAATAGTTCAACTAACTTACTTTGAGGAGGAATCGATCTAATAGTTCAGCTAACTTACTTTGAGGAGGAATCGATCTAATAGTTCAGCTAACTTACTTTGAGGAGGAATCGATCTAAGTTCAGAGGAATCGATCTAATAGTTCAGCTGACTTAAAATTGTCCCAGAATTGTTTACTAATTAGAAGTCTTGCTCATTTTGTATAACCACGATTTAATAACTTCACTTTTAGGATCAGAGTGACTGAGTGAGATCACTCGCTTGCATCTGCTTCATATTGCATAATCAAGAAGCCTTCAGTTAAAATGGCTTTTAAAATAAAAGTAAGGAGTTTAATAAAACGTTTAGGCATGACAAATAAGAACTTGTAAACAGTACATGGCAAAATATTTACCATGACAGAGTGCAGAGACCTCATGCTTGCTCCCTTATGCTCGGGAGCAAGATGAATACTGATACTGACATACTAGATAAATACTGATACTGATATTTAATTTATATTCAATTTAAAACACGCTATACGTTGTTAAACCTCATTCAGACTTAACTTCATATTGTCCTTTTTAAACAAATGCCATCGTCATCGGATGAAAACATCTAAAAGATGGCACTATAATAAAAACACTGGAAACTTCTGGTACGAGATACCTCGCATCATTTCCTCGCCATATTATTTTTGCTACATTCATTTTTACTATTTCAGACTCCATTTGCTCGTCTGTATGTAGATCACAAAATTTATATTGCAATACGTCTTCAGACTTCACTTCGCTCGGCCAAACATCAGGCAATGTATTACTTTAAGCAGTATTAGGGTACAATGTATTAATTTAGACGGTATTTGGTACAACGTGGTTATTTAGGCGATAACGAGTACATTGTATCAATTCAAGCAGTGTTTGAGTACAATGTATTAATTTAGGCGGTATCAAGTACAACGTGATAATTTAGACAAAGTCTGGTAGATTTGTTATCTGGTTTATTGTACTAATACAATAGATGTCTGGATAGTAATTAGCCTAGAGTGTCTGCCAGTAGTTACAGACAAGTGGCATTAATTAATTTTTAACTGGCAAAAGGTACCTGCAATTAGTAACTGTCAAAGAGTATCTTCCACTACCACTAGTAACGGGCAAAGAGTATCTGCCACTAGTACCTGGCAAGTGGTATCTACCACTACCACTAGTAACTGTCAAAGAGTATCTGCCCCTAGTACCTGGCTTAGTGGTATTCTACCACTACCACTAGGTAACTGTCAAAGAGTATCTGCCCCTAGTACCTGGCAAGTGGTATCTACCACTACCACTAGTAACTGTCAAAGAGTATCTGCCACACCTGGCAAGTGGCCACTACCACAGTAACTGTATCTGCCACTAGTACTGGCAAGTGGTATCTCTGCCACTAGTGTCAAAGAGTATCTGCCACTAGTACCGGGGAAAGTTGTATCTACCACTACCACTAGTAACTGGTAATAAGTACCTGCCACTAGTAACTATCAAGAGACTGATTTTAAATACTCAACTTATTTATTAACTTCATGATGTATTTAATCGTAAATAAAAAATCCTAAATACAAAAGGGAAAAATCACAAATAATATCACTTATTAAATACCCTAAAGCAAAATTTAATAGAAAATCTTAAAACCCACGTGTACCTACATATAATTTAGTTTTTTTTTTCAAATTAAACGAACACATAAATGGAAGATTTAAAAACTAAGTTGTACATACAAATTGAAGTCTTCTTTCTTAAACAGCATAACAATTTAAAATTCCAAAATGTGATATAAATGCAATTGATTCATATTATTTTGTTTTTATTTCTGTTATCACCTTCTCTATCATTTTTAAGTATATATTTTTTCAATCAATATGTTCATCTTTGCACTTTTTCTGTATTAATTGTAAGATATTATTTTTTTAAACTTATTTCAATGTATTTTATTTAATGTACTGTGTTTAAGTTTTAAATATTTTTGTAAAATGGCTCACGCCGTCAATTATAAATAAATAAATAAATTTCAATTAAAATATACAAAATAAACATATTAAAACTTACACTGAATTTACACTAACTATGATAAATGAGGAAATGACTGCGAAAACATAAACGTAACTGTTCAAAGGCATTATTTAACATAAAAATTATTGCATAGCGATTCACCTGTTGAACAACTGGCGGCACTAATAAAATGCCAAACTATATTTTCCGTAGTATAAAACCTTTATAAGGTCTTATACAAATAAAAGATAGGTGTCAGTCTTCCGCTAATACACTTGAATATTTAAAAACACTTATGCTTCCCCACTCTTTATTTAAATTAGAGGTAGGAGAGATTTGAAACTGTGTTTTCGCTTAATCTGGTTATTTTTGTCGTCATTTCTTAGATTTGTTGGAGGTAATTTAGTGTGGAGTATCAAGACCACTAATCTTTTTAGGGTTTTATTTCAATCTGAGATTAATGCTTGTTTAAATATGGTAATAAAAAGGTTGTATTAAATAAAAAATGCAAAGGCTGTGTTATTATTTAGTTATATGCTTCTGTTTGCAGTGGATGCCCTCATTTACCGATCGGTTAATAAATAATAAAATTCACTAAGTGAAGTGAAGATGTAATACTTTGTCAAATAAGGAATATAATCTTACAGAGAAGAAGTATATGAAAGTGTTCACTATTATTTAATTATTAGGCTCAGAGAAGGTTTATTATGGCTAATGGAAATATTAATTAGAATCAATAGAGCCTTTCTAAAGCGCAAAAACAAAACTAACAGATTCGCATGGAAACCTTCCTAATTCGCATTCTAAAGTCCCTCCCTTAGAATGCTAATAGTCAACGCGTAAGGTCATGTTAATATTACTTAGATTTTGCTACACACGCGGGATTTTAGAGGGGTAAACCCCGTGTTCAAACCCCTTGGGGGTTCAATACCAACTGTTCACACGGTATTTTTGACCGTGAAAATTAAATTTTACATGAAAGATACAGGTGGAGGGGAGGGGCTTTGAACACGGGGTTGAACCCTCTACAAATCCCTCGTGTAAACGAAGTAATTGATAACAACAGAGAATGCTTCTTAGAGGCTTTTATGAAAGAAAATTTATTTTTACAATTAATTGAATTTTCTTCATAATCTTTCATTAGTTGGAACAAAAAAGACGTATACAGTGAACCTCAGAATATCTCGGATAACTCGGAACTCTTCTAACTACTTCAGACTCGCTTCGTTCGTTCTCAGAATACGAAACCCCCAAATTTAATATGCAATACATCCTTGCTGAAAATTCATTACATACTCCCTACTCTTGAACTCGCTTCACTCGTCCTCTGATGAAAGAATCCGTTATATTCCAGCGGTCACCCATCCAGGTACTGTCCTTGCTCGATGCTGTCGGAACACTTGTTATCCGACAAAAACCGGAGATATACCAGCCGTATTGAAATTAAACTTGATATACTACTTATTTATTATCCAAAGGGAAACGCTTGAACCAAATTTAAACTTAATTGGATTACTTAACGATTTTTTGAACAACATATACCTACTGTCAATCGATATAACTGGTACCAATACTGACATTAAAATAAACCTTGACACGTTAGTCTTATAATATAGTATGCCAAATTCTACTTAGATATATTATATTTCTGAAATTTATATATTTATAGATTGGCTAATTCATTAATGACAGTTAATAAAATTATTAAAAAAATTGGGTACGGGGTTCCTCAGAACATTTCCCGACCACGCTCAATGCTACTTAACTTTTATGATCCAACAAAAAACATGGATGTACTTGTCGCATTGTAACAAAACTTTGTGTACTTATTTATTAAGTAAAGGTGTACAATTGTACAAAGTTTCAACTTAATTAGATTATTTTCCGATTCTTCACAATTTTTTAAAAAAAGGACAAAAGTCATTCGATAAAAATTGAACTAATGCTGATAAAGAGATAAAAAATACATACCTTAGTCTTATACATGGCTACATGCGTGCCAAATTTCAATTGGATTGCATTAGTTTTCAGCGTTTTATAATTTTTCGAAATGTTTGCTGAATCATTATTGCGGGCTAATGACGTCATAAAAAATTATATTCCGAATAGCACAACAAGAGAAGTAGATTGATTTTTGTACAAAGTTTCAACTCTCTAACATAAATACACTAGGAGCTACGATGATAATAGATACACACACATACATACAAACAGACAACTTTGGGAAAACCATTCAGGAGGCCTTAAAAACGCCTGAATCGGAAAATTCCTCTTTCATCCCGGTTTCGGATTTTTTTCAAACACAATACTTAACCCATATACCTAAGGTATGAATGAGGAAAAGTAATTTTTGTTCTGAAAGGACAACTAGATCAAAAATTGATTTTCATTCTATGTTTCAACTCACCAGCATAAAATACAAGGGTTACATAAAGTTAAATAAAGTAAA
>JACMZG010001893.1:30771589-30793540 GCA_018340805.1 Microvelia longipes | reverse complement strand
TTGCATGTACTAAAGCACATATGAATCGTTTATTTTTTTTAATATTTATTAACAAAGATTTAAACTATACCGAATAGTACACTGGAAATTGTTATTCTTATTATTTATCATTGTAAAAAATTTAGTTTTATTTATTAGTTTTTTTAGATTTCTAACTATAAATGAAGTCATCTAAATCAAAGAAAGTATGTATTGATTAAAACACTTGACAATATCGGAATATATGTCAACCAGGAAGATGTGAGTAGAGAGAGAAATAGTTATTTATGCCATGGCTGAAGTATTCTTTATGTCACGAATTAGATTTACCCGAGCGAATCGATTCGGAAAAATTCAAGACATAAATACATTCTCAGCGGATGCATACCATAGTTTTTTTTAGCCCTCTAACTAAACTGCGCTAATATACTTAATTGAAAAAACAAAACAAACGTCAATTTAACTCCATATTATGTTCATTGAATTCATCATAGTTACACTTTTGCTCAAAAAAAAGCTTTACAAATAAACACACAAAAATATCATAGAAACTTTTAAAACGAAAAAAAAAATTAGTCTACGAACAAAAACAGAAACAAAATGAACGTTTTTAAAAACCTCTAAGTTTTACACAGATTGTTTTTTGAACAGGCTACTTTACAGTAATGGCGCAATATATGAATTATTTTACGTCCTAGGATTTTTTAATTATTCATATTTCCTCGAGGTGAAAAATATAAATAACCTCATATAACAATAAGATTGGCTTCTCATCCTAAAAACGGTCCAATAAGTGCTCAATTACGTACTACCTCAAAAAATTACTTTTTCTCTTGTGACAGGGAGAAAAAAGCTACTTTCTCCCTATAACAGAGGGAAAAAAGTGCACTTTTTCTCCTATTGGAAGGAAAACATTAAATCAGGAGAGTGGAAAGGTTTGCTGAAATATGTGAGAAGTGCTCTGAAGTACAGATCATTTATAATAAATAATATGACTCTTGAGTGCTCTTATTATTATAATAATTAATAATTTATAATTTATTTAAAAAATAATTTACAGAGTAATACATAGATTTTCTTATTCATTTTGAAACAGTCATTCTGTTTTATCAATTCTATTTAAATAAGAATTTTCACTTTTCTTCAAGTATACATTTGGTGAAAAGTATTGTATTTGCGAAAAAACAGAACCTGAGTTTAAGACCTCCTGAGTGGTTTTTACAAACATGTCTGTCTGTATGTTTCGATCGATTTGAAATTTAGCCGTATCTTAGACATATTCAACAATAAATCAGCCAAGTTTTATCTCATTTTTAGCATTAGTTCAAGTTTTATAACTTGCATGAGTTTTTTTTAAAATTGTTAAAAACAGAAAAATAATTTAATTAAGTGAAATTAATTAAAGTGTAGTCAGACTTGATCAAGGGACTTTAGTTCTATAAAAAGTTTTGAATCATTTATTTAATTAATATATTTCGCCTATCATAGGCGATGATAGGCGAAATATATAGGCGATATGATAATTGATAGGCGAAATATATTAATTGAATAAATCATTCAAAACTTTTATAGAACTAAAGTCCCTTGATCAGCCTGAGATGGAGTTATAAACTTTCCAGTGCTACAAAAACAAACTATTCAGCGTAGCCCTATACTTTACATAATAAATAGGGTTACTAAGTTTTATTTCAATACGGCAAGTACTTTTATGGTTTTTGTTAGATTATAAAAATTAAGCAACATTGAGCGAGGTCAGTGCCTCGATGGGTGACCGTTGGGAAAAACGAATGTATTTATTGTCTAAGGAGCGAGAACAAGCAAAGTCCATAGTTGTAGAGATGTGCGTAGCGAATCCGATGTGTTGAGGAAAAGATCCGAGGTACCCCTCATCACATGCAAGAGCTTAGCATCAGAAGATTAGTCAAAAAGAAATGTTAAGCTGAAGAGGTTAATCACTGCAATATATGCACTATGTGTCTTTAATAAGCTGAGGGTGTCAGGTTCCATGACTTCAATTATTGTTCTTCATGAAGTTTGTATATACTGGTTGTTTGCTTACGAAATTTGCAAAAGTGAAGGCAGAGGATGGCCCACAGAGCATCATGAAAATTCTGTTTGGTAATCTTCTTTAGTAATAGAACTTCTCTAAAGCATATTAATAGAATAGTAGACAAACCATTCGCCGAAGCTAAAAATAAAATGTTTAAAGTTAACTGTGTCTTATTATTAATGTTTGCCTGTTTTTACAAAATAACTGTTTTTAAATACCACAGAAGGAACCTTTTTATGACCAAAAGCCTGATTTCTTGTGTAAAGGTTTGACATTATGTCGACGAATATACCTGGGATGAGTCCTCCCCTCTCTGCTATAAGAAGGATTCTGAAGTTCACTGGACTCGGTTAGTTTTAGTTGATACTCAAGACTCTACAAGATATGTTGTAAATCCCCACTTGTAATCGTTTTTCATCGACCTTTAACACTATCACACTATTAGTAAGTGATCTTAG
Source organism: Microvelia longipes (assembly GCA_018340805.1). Classification (NCBI taxonomy): domain Eukaryota; kingdom Metazoa; phylum Arthropoda; class Insecta; order Hemiptera; family Veliidae; genus Microvelia; species Microvelia longipes. The sequence goes on along the minus strand of JACMZG010001893.1, from coordinate 30,791,053 downwards.
CGTTTTATCAAGCTTGTTTATAACACCAAAACAACCCACACACACACTTTTCTTGTTAAGTACAAAGAAAATTAGCAATGCTAATAAAAATAACCAGACAATAATTGTCTTGGGCACATATATAAGTATTTATAAAAATGTTTTGTTTTATAGAACCAGTACTTTTTTTAAAAAATAAAAACATTTTTTAAGCTACTTGTCCAATACTAATATCATGTATTTACTTCAATTTATATTTATCAGTTGAACACTTTTATAAAGACCGCATACATAAGGTGTACTAAAGCTGAAAGGTTTGCTATTTTAATTTGTTTGTAGATTTCAAAAGGATCACTAATAAATTCTGATAATTTTTTAATAATGCAAAAATAATGTAGTTGATCATTTTCAGTGGTATAGTAACATGTATTACAATTCCTTTTTGTAAGGTACCGAATAAACATTTTTATAAGAAACTATAAACTATAACTAAGAAGAGACCAAAAACTGATCCCTGAGCCGGGCCTCTCTCAGACTAGGTCAAGAATGAGTGTGTTAAGATAGGATCCGGACTTATCAATCGCAAGGTGATCCTTATTAGTTTTGTACATTATTAGTAGTCAGTTACGGTTTGGTTGAGGAAACGCTTTTCCGAGCACTAAGCTCTGACTCAGTTTTTTAAAATAATATGAGCGGATATCTTGTGTAAAGAGATCACCACCTTTGGATTTTTCCAATAGTCTTATCTTGGTGGTGTGCGTGAAAGAAGAAATCCGCTACGAATTACAAATTTGAAAAACGTCATTTGAACCATTTTGATGGGCCTAAATGAATTATAGAATCCTTTATTAAAATTCAGATCAATTTATCAGGTAATTGTCTCACTAACATACTTACTAGCAGTCTTATTACATTTATTTGAAGAATCAGCTAAAGTCGATACTTTCTGTTGGATATGAATATCATTAGAGCGGATTCAGCTTAACGCCATTAACTAATATAGTTAAACTAGTAAATAATTTAATTAGTTGAGAGATTGTGTGTTGCCCAAGGAACTTATATAAAGGGGAAGGAGCATATAAGGGCTTCACAATGTAATAAGGTGTCGCCAACCCCCACTGCTACTCCTTCGGCACTCGTAGCACTACTACATCCATCCAATTCCACTTCATAAACACGTCGAATAAAATTTTAGTTCTTTATTGTTGAGTAGTAGTTAATTGTACATATTTAATGTTATTTATCTTGTTTAAGGTTATAAAGTTATAGACCAAGAGCCCAGGGTGTTTTGTTAATAAAAGTGTAATGGCTGGAACGGTTTCAATTTTCCGTAAATACCTTCCTAAACAAAGATCTGCACTTCTGCCGACTCGTATCGGATGGTGTCCCAGGCAGAACGCACTTTAGGGGTCAAAGTTCTGTCTAGGACACCCATCCGATACGAGTCGGCAGAATTGCAGATCCTTGTTCAGGAAGATATTTACGAAAAATAAAAACCTGTTTCCAGCATTACACTTTTTATTAACTTCTGTAAATTTGACCTGTAAATTGCGTTCTGCCTAGGACACCCATCCGATACAAGTCGGCAGAATTGCAGATCCTTGTTCAGGAAGATATTTAAGAAAAATTAAACCTGTTTCCAGCCATTACACTTTTTATTAACTTCTGTGGTAAATTTACCTGAAAAATGCGTTCTGCTGGACACCCATCCGATACGAGTCGGCAGAATTGCAGATCCTTGTTCAGGAAGATATTTACGAAAAATTGAGACCGGTTCCAGCCATTACACTTTTTATTAACAAAACACCCCTGGGCTCTTGGTCTATTACGAATCCTAAGAAAATAAAGAATTACTAAAATTTAAGTCAGTTGACATTAAGGGTGTTAAAAGAGAAAAACACAAACTTTATAGTCTTCTCCAATACTAAAATTCCATATGGAACAAGTTGTCTCATCTATTTTACTTGAAACGGTGGCGACACTTTTTTGCCTTTATGCTTAACTGTGGTGATGTCCTATTTCCTGATAATGGCGTTATCATGTTGGATATGAATATTCACGGATATTTATATCCAACAGCAAGTAAAGACGGTAGCTCATTCCTTTTAACTTATAACATCAGACATTTTTTTAAATATTCTTTATTTTACAAATATACATTTATTTACACTACAATGATATATTGTTTAAAGTACCTCTTGCTTGAGGTCCTAAAAAAGACCTGCGCCGTAAGAGATTATTTCATTATTTCTATAAATTATATTTGTTACTGTTACAGGTCAACAGTAATATGCCTCAATTCAAAACAGTATTAGTAACTGGTGGAGCAGGTTATATTGGAAGCCATTGTATTTTCGAACTTATTGAATCAGGTTATACAGTTGTAGCTGTCGACAATTTTGTGAATTCAGTAGGTCAGAATGGTCAAGCAGCGAGTTTAAAAAGAATAGAAAAAAATAAAGGTGCCAAGATACATTTTTACCAGTATGACCTATTAGACAAAATAAAATTAGAGGAAATTTTTAGCAAGGTGACTAAAAAAAATTAAAGGTTTCATTTTTAATTTACTTGTATAGATCCTGTTCTTTTATAGAAATTATGCCCACGTCAAAGGTGTATTGAAATGAGGTATATTTTATTATTTTATCAGAGTCATAGAGATATGATTACTAGAGGGGCCCTATAGGTTAAATTTTGAAAAATTGACAAGAGTAACCTGACCACCTCGCTCATAATGTATCAAAATCCAGTACAAAATTACAATAACTTAATTACAATTAATTACAAAACGAGTATCGAAGTGTGTAAGGATTTATTTATTTACAATAAACAGCAAGCACGAATGTTTATATTTACATTAACACAAACTATAGATATAAAGATTCCTACAATTTTTTAATATCTGTTTTATTTAAATAAATAATTTAAAAAACTGGTACGGGGTACCCCGGAACTTATTCTCATCACATCGGATTCGCTACGCTCATCCTCTCTACTTCGGACTCGTTTCGCTCCTCCTCAGACTATACATGTTGTTAAAATTAGACTGCAACACGTTGGACTAGCTTCGCTCGTCCTCAGATAGTTAACACATATATTTTATTTCAAGCGGTCACCTATCCAGCTGAGTCATTATTGCGGATTAGTGACGTTATATATTTCCGTAATATTTTCCGGATAGCACAACTAAACCTATAAGGCGCGGTCGAATATCCACGGCCTTCTAGAACGTTGAATTACCAACAAACTTTTTTTATAACTTCTTTTCCAAAATTTTCAGTAATTAGCCGGATTTGTGATAAATGAAGCCTATTTCCGTAATCTGCACGCTTTTTTGGTTAATCTCAAAGAGTATTTACATTCACTCAACGATTTATTTTTAATCTAACTTGGTACATACATAACTATGTTAGACGTCAATGTTAACAAATATTGACATGTCAAAATATACACAAAATATTGACGTCTAACAGTAGTTATGTATGTACCAAGTTAGATTAAAATAAATCGTTGAGTGATGTAAATACTCTTTGAGATTAACCAAAAGAGCGTGCAGATTACGGAAATAGGCTTCATTTATCACAAATCCGGCTAATTACTGAAATTTTGAAAAAGAAGGTTATAAAAAGTTTGTTGGTGACCAACGTCTGAAGGCCGTGGATATTCGACCCGCCCTTATTTTTTGTACAAAGTTTCAACTCCCTAGCATAAATACACTAGGATCTACGATGATAACAGACGCACACACACATACAGACAGACACCTTTGTGAAAACCACTTAAGAGGCATCTGAAACACCTACAACGGATAATTCAGGAAACATCACGGTTTCAGATATTTTCGAAAACAAATACTTTTCCTGTATATCTACAGCATAAATAAGGAATTGCAAAAAGGATTTATTAACTAGTAATAGATTTAACTGTGACAGAATAATTTAGAGCAATGAGTGCCAAATGTTTAAGAATATATTTCTTTTAGAATTAATAAAAGCAAACTCGTGCAAAGGATATTAAAAGGTCTAATTTTAAGTAAGCAATATTTAAGCACATGTTATAATGTTTCAGCATGAAATTGATTGTGTGATACACTGCGCTGCTATTAAAGCAGTCGGCGAATCAATGCAGCATCCATTTAAATATTATAAGAACAATGTAATTGCTACTATCAATTTACTCGAGGTAACTATTTTTACTTTTGATCATTTTTTGATTCCTCTCTATTATAGTGTAAGTGCATGGGAAAATTAATGGTTGTTTTTCTTAGTTTTTTTTAGATTTGTTAACTTGTTTATTTTTATTTTAAGTTTATTTACCTTATTTTAATAAATAACCAATTAGATACATTAAGCATGAAGATGACCCATATGGGGACAATTATAGCTTAAAGTATATTATTTTTATAAAACTGAAGTGTCTTTCTTCTTATGACATTACATTGACGACTTTGTTTACTCAAGGCAATTCAAAGGTTGATTGAATCCATAGTGTAACGTTTCATTTACTGGTGTTTCAAAACATCAGATAGTGATGGTAGATTAGCTTCTTTATTAAAGACCAAAAAAGTAGCTTCTTTAATAGTATTTTCTTGCCATATTGTTTTATCATTATACTGTTCGGAACTCAGTAACTCGACATCACAGGCCACGGCAGACCGGAATGATTGGACCAGGAATCTTAGAAAGGAGAATTTATCTGAAGTCGGAACCCCGTTAACACATTCGGGTCTCTGTGCACAGGCTGGAATATCAGGACCAAACCTTATCTTATCCCCCTGCACATGTGATACGAACCGGGCCAAAGTTAACTGAGACATCAATCTATTTCCACATAAATGGAAAAACCAACCATTTATACCATATATGGTATAAAACTCAGTACAGAGCGAAAATAACCCTTCTCCCGGCTGGCATTGAACGAAGGACCTCTTGATTAAGAGGCGTTGGTTCCAACCACTGGACCACCATGATAAGTATATTATGTGCCTTATGACGTGTTGAAAAAGAATAGTCAATGTAGACTTCGTTATTTGAAACAAGGTCCAAATAACTTTAATTCTCTTCAAGATGTTATCATCTTTAATTACATTAGCTATCAATTTGCAGGTAATGCAAGCATACAATTGTTACCAACTAGTATTTAGCAGTTCCTGTACAGTTTATGGAAACCCTAAATTTTTACCAATAACTGAAGAACACCCAACAGGCAATATAACAAACGTTTATGGAAGAACTAAGTATTTTATAGAAGAAATGCTGAAAGACGTATCAGCAGCCGATTCAGTAAGTAACCAAAACTATAGAACAAATTCGAAGCACATTAAATAAATAAATAAATAAATAAATAAAATCTTTATTCAGCTGAGACCCCTTTTTGGGTATACATTCGTCAAAAACAATTATTACCTACAGCACCTAATATCTTGTAGGGAATACATTAGCTTAAGTTTCTTAAGAGAGCGGAAAATGATGTTAAGACCCAGTATACTTACTGAGATTGACTAATCTCAGTAAGTAGCCTGAATTCTTACTTCTAACTGCACCTTTACCTTATCCTCATCAAACCCTCTGGTACGATTGGGAAATGAAACGTAAGAAGTGTAATTTTTAACTGCCCCATCCAGTCTTCTATTTCTCAATCATTAACTTCATATCAAGTTTTTAAGAAGTTATTAAGTATTTTAAACAAGCTAACCACAGTTCTAGCTTGATAATGTCCACAAATATTCCTTCTTTACCTTTTCATATCAAGTTTTTAAGAAGTTATTAAGTATTTTAAACAAGCTAACCACAGTTCTAGCTTGATAATGTCCACAAATATTCCTTCTTTGCCTATTTTATCAGCCATTTAATATTCTGACATGCAGAGTATAATGATACGCGAGATACTAAATTTCAAAAATACCAGTTTGAGTCATAGCATTAATCTCTTACAATCAATTCTTTAAAGTTTTTTTAACTTAAGTAAGCTTATAAAAAATTATAAAGTAGACAGAAAGCACAGAAATAAGATAATATAATGAATAATAATAAAGTCAGCACAGAAATAAAATCCAGGTGTAACGAACTGAATTGGATAGAATAATGGTTTACAGGCAAAATATAAGTCCTGTATTGAAATATGTGTGAAGAGCTATTTTACTATTTATAAAATGTTTTCAGAATTGGAATATTATAATACTAAGATATTTTAACCCAGTGGGTGCACATCCAAGTGGAATAATCGGCGAAGATCCTACCAAACCTTTCACGAATTTAATGCCATTCATTGGTGAAGTAGCAGCTGGATATAAACCATGTTTGACTATCTTCGGTGGAGATTACGATACATCTGATGGAACAGGTGATTATTTTATTATGAGTTTTGAATAAACTTTATTAAAGTTTGTACTATAAGGAACTACAAAGGATACATTTTATCCAAATGTGGATTTTGTAATTATGTTGACTATAAAAACCTTTGGTGTTTCATTATGACATGAAAGTATTGACACGAAAGTATTGCGGCTGTGCATATATCATTAAATAAAGGCTGAAGGCTTTATTTATTTAAGGAACACCTCTCACTATGTATGTAGCATAACGCTAGATCGTTTTAATAGACATAATTGAAATGTGTTATGGCTGTCCTTAGTGGACCTTCAACCTCTACTTACCTTTTACTTATTTAATTTAAGGTATTCGAGATTATATACACATAATGGACTTAGCATCAGGCCATGCTGCAGCGTTAACAAAATTGCAAAAGGAACATATTAGGTTAAAGGTAATTTTTTATTTATTTAATTGTTATAATATAGTTATCTGAGACGTTATGGATGGAAAGCTTGAAAAATTCATAACTGTGGTCTGAGAACAAGTTTGCTGCAGTTTGAGAGATTTTGAGAACGACTCTAACGTCAAATATGGAGAAAAATTTCGCCTTTGTAAAAGCTTTCAGGGGTTCTTCCAATCAATTCGCAAATTTACTTGATTTGTTTACAGAAGCTTCCAACGTTTATTTTTCACTGTTGTAAAACTTTTTTGGGGTGTAGAGCATCGTGATTTTAACTCAAAACATTACACATTAGACTGTTTCGCTTTTAAAGACACGAAATGTTGATAATAATTATCAAGGAAAGGGTGCTAAATGAATCGATAAATCTAACTGCGATAATTCTTATTAAAAATTTTTAACCTGTTTTAAAAGGTACCTCCACTCATGCTTTCAATAGCCGATCGTTAAATCCGTTCTCTCTATAGATCATCGAAATCAAATCTCAGTCGGAAGAAGAGTAGGAGTGGATATCTCGACCCAGGAACTATTATAAATATACGATATGCGAAGTCTCATCTAAAGTAATGGTTTCTAAAGTGCCCGAACAGGTTTTTTATTTGTTACATAAATTAACTTGGCTATGTTGTCCCAACAACTCTATGCTTTCTCTTATGTGTGTAATTTTAATATTGCAAGTTACAATAAAGCTTTTGTGTAAATTATTTATCAATAATATTATCAATGATGAAGGATTGTCTAATTTTGGTTTCAGGCTTATAATTTAGGGAGTGGTACTGGGTGCACCGTTATACAATTAATTAAAATATTTGAAAAGGTAACCAAGACTTCTGTGAATTACAAAATAGAAGATAGAAGAGAAGGTGATATAGTTAGTATGTTTGCTGATGGAACATTAGCAGAAAAAGAATTAGGTTGGAAACCAAAGTACACAGTTGAAGAGATGTGTAAGTCAAAATCTCCATCTATATGCTTGAAATTTTATAATGACACAATTTAACTCAGTTAAAGATATAGTTTATAAACACAATTATTTAGTCATTTACATTAGTTTTAATTGCATTTGTAAACGCCCCGAAATGTTGAAAATTTGAAAACGAGTCTTCATCAAATTTATATTTTATATTTCTTTCCTTTGTAACTTGTTTACTATATACTTTTAGAGATCAGCTTCATTAAATCTTTGAGAGCATAGATGCAATCTAAAAGGGTTCATCTAGTATCAGCAGAATTTGAACCTTTAATTGTTGACCTTATGTATTTAGTTAGTTTTTTATTGTCCCAACATTTTTAAATTTCTTTTAACGCTTCTTTTTATCACTTATTTATCTTCAAACTACAGATTGGAACAATATAGGGGTTTAAATTACTTAGTTCCTGTAGCACATCATAGTTAAAAAGTATGTCTTTTTTTTATTTCGATGTTTTTCATAAACTCTTTAATCGATGTTTCATTTTAGGTGAACATTTTTGGAACTGGAAAACAAAGAATCGAAATGGATACAGCGCTGATCTGCAGGGAAATGCAATGAATGGACAAACAAATAGTTTGTACAGCTTGTAAATGGATGATTGGATCTGAATGGTTCACAGGTTTAGAGTGTTAAGAAGTAGCGACCAGGGACTCTAACCTGATCTCAACCTGGAGCTTGGCTTATTACAGTCTTAGTGTTAAGTTTCCATCGTACCATATCGCGTCGGTTCTATCGTTTGACATAGGCAACCAAATTAAGCTGATTCTACTAGAAAATGACTAGTGACTAGTTTCAAACTCGTAAATTGCGTTTGTGAAACGAAACTCCCCATTAAATTAAGTTATGAATAAAATGCACTCACCACCAAGATATGTCGAGTTATCAATACAACTTAAAAACTTTATACCTGTTGCACTTACATTCCACTTATGTCATAAGTGAAGTAGTGCAAGAATCCATAAGCCGAGCGATATAATAATCGATAGTTTAATAGATGTATCAATTTTCTCAATTGTTTTGAATTATTTGTGTCAAAAAGTGCAAACAATTGTACCTTTCTGATTTTATTTCAAGTTCTCCGTTTTTGTATCCTCCTTTATTACTTCTACTAATAATACTTTTGAGCAATATTGACCTAACTGCACTTAATTATTTTTCTTAGGGACGGCTTCATAGCTACATTTTTATAAAAATTATCTATCTTCGTTCAAACAGTACTAAAATAATAGGAATGTATGCATTTCGCTTATAAACCGACAAATACAATCTATACATCTCGACTTTGATTGTGCTTTAATCCTGTGCTAAAGTAAAACTAAGACAAGAAATGTGTATATATAGTGCAAAGTAAAGTCGCTGTTAATTAATTGTAGAATAAAAACCTTGTTAAAGTCAAGTTGTGCAGAATGTTATGTAACAAAATTACAAGAGCCAAAAAAGAAGGTGTTCAAATGCCCATTAAAAATACTTCTGTTATAACATTAAATGATAAATAATTTATTAAGTTGTAGTTTTATCTTAATGTTTTTTTTTATAATGTTCCTTTCCAAATTTGTGTCTAAGTATAATTTATCAAGAATCATCTTGAACAACACTTTCAAAAGAGAATTGATGTTAATAAGACAATATAATATAATCTATTAGTCTAATAGCAAAGACGCAGGTTATGTTACACTTTAGGATAAACAAAACATTTATTATAAAACAAAATGACAAACCTTTATTACTTTTAATAAAAATATTAAAAGTAACTTTTGTACAAAAAGCTACTTAAAGACAGAAACTTTGTACAAAAGGCTTATAGTCCAAGACCGGACCTGAAAAATGTGACTCATTTTGTACTACTTCAAACGAAATTTTTCTAAAAACATACCTTAAAATATGAAGAAAAACATAGTCTGCCTATCCAGAGTGGAGCCCTTCATGTGATTGCACATGCACAAAATTTTATAAAATCGCTCGAATTTCAGTTTTCTTGAAATAAGTGGTTCCCTGTTGGTCGGGTGCAAAACATGAAGAGAACATTTTTTAAAGCTGATAAAATGTTCTATAAAACAAGTGTTCAATCATCAAAATCAGATGACTACAACCAAAGTTATGGCTCTTTCAAAAGCAATAAAAAATTGTTAATTTATAGTCAGTTAATTTCTTTGGAAAAAATATTGGCTTTTTGTGCATTTTTTGGTCATTTAACAAATGTCATAACTTTAGTTGTATTTATCCGATTTTGACGAAATAACACTCGTGTTATAGGAAATTTTATTAGCTTTAAAAAATATTCTCTTCATGTTTTGCTCACGACCAACAGGGAACCACTTGTTGCAAGTAAACTGAAATTTATACGATTTTCTAATATTTTGAGCGAGCGCATTCATATGAAGGGCTCCACTCTGGATAAGCAGGCTATGATTTTTCTTCATAATTTAAGGTATACGAATCACATTGTTTAGGCCTGGCTTTTGGAATATTAAAGTGGCAGTGTATCGCAGTCTCACCTAATCGGATTCGCTCATCTTTAGTACTTTGGAGTATTTAATACGAAAATCACTTAATTTATGAGGCAGTTTGTCTTCGGACTCGCTTCACTAGTCCTCAGATATTAAAAGAAATGTGTTTAATTTCCAGCGGCCACCCATCCAGGTACTGACACAGGTACTGTCACTCCATACTGTTTATCATTAGTTATCCAATAAAATTGAAATTGAATGAAATATATATATATATATATATATATATATATATATATATATATATTATATATATATATATATATATATATATATATATTAAATAGACAGAATCAGCCTCAGAATATAACTTACGAACGGATCAGAAATAAGGCTTATAAAAATATTAAAACACACTCACTTTCTCTCGTGCCAACGTTTCGAGCATGGACATGCTCTTCATCAGGGCAACCTGAAGACAATATATCAAACAAAAACAATAGAGACAAGAAAATAACAAAAATTAAAATAAATAACTCAAAGCTACAGTAAATGAAATACAAAGCAAAAAAAGAAACAGCACTTACAGAAAACTACGATAAGAAGACACTCATAAAAAACGGCTGTAATTTTTTAACATGTAATTTTATGACATCTGCTTAACATAGTTGTCTGTAAGTGCAAGTATTTTTATTGCTTTGTATTTTATTTACTGTAGCATTGAGTTATTGATTTTAATTTTTGTTATTTTCTTGTCTCTATTGTTTTTGTTTGATATATTGGCTTCAGTTTGCCCTGATGAAGAGCATGTCCATGCTCGAAACGTTGGCACGAGAGACGTGAGTGTGTTTTTATAAGCCTTATCCTGATTATTATAATTATATATATATATATATATATATATAATATCCGAAATCGAAGAACTACTATACAATACACTACTTCTACTACTCGGTAAAGTTTAAGGGTATGGAGATTTAATACAAAGCTGCTGATGGTAATAAAGCTGGGCTTTGACCCACAGACTTATAGGGTCAAAAGATCCTCTCAGCAAGGTTGTTAATGAACTCCGCTTGGGTTGCTATGATTTTCACTTGCCTTGTCTGAAGCCCACAAAGGATTTAAGAACTATGACGTTTAACTATTGGATATATATATATTGACATTATCATGTCAATATTTGTCATTCCTCTATTAGATTAAAATCTTAATTAATTTATACTTTTAATAAACAGTTATAGAACTTCTAGACTTTACATATATAATACAACACAATTAAGGAGTTCCTTACTGAACACCCTACTATACTCACCAGAGTTCCTGAATAGAAGTAAAATATAATGAACACACTTAGTTCAATCAGTTAATTTTAGATTTTAAATAATCATTTAATATATTTAGTTTTAGTTTATTTTTTAGATTGTTGATTGTAATAATTGTTATTGTGTTATGTATGTGTGTAATATAGTATTTAGTTAAGTAAACCTGACATTATTCTATAGTTTATAATTGTAAAACATAATGAAAATAAAGCTCTTATTATTATTTATTATTACATATAAATAAATAATAAATAAATAAATATATATATATATATATATATATATATATATATATATATATATATATATATATATATATATAATCTATATATATATATATATATATATATATATATATATATATATTATATATATATCTATATATATATATATATATATATATATATATATATATAATATATATATATATATATTCCTAATTAGCCCTCTTTAAAAAACGACTCTCCTCAATGGCCTGGATCTATTAAGCTCATATTTCCTTTTGAATTCGCTAAAAAATAATTGTTACTGTGAGAGAATTGTATATATTTATAATCAACTAATTTTATCAAGAATTATAACTAAATAAATAGATAAGGTCCAAGTTTTTATTTATTCCTAATATCGAAGGATAGTAGTGGAATCTTTACACGCCCTTTATCGTGTGCTATTCATTTAATTAAAGTTTATAGTAGTATGGTAAACCATGCGAGCAAGATAAAGCTAGTAAAGGGGCAAGCAGTAGGGTATCGGTATAATTTCAACTCTGCCCCCCTCTCACATGGGACATCTCACTAAAAATAGAAAAATACCTAAAAGCCCAGTCGACTCTTCTTGCTATACCTCTGCTAACAATGTGATTCTAATATTATTTTGTTTAATTATTTTAAATTATGTTCATTAAAAATGGATTACGGTGTACGATAGTAATTTCGGTTTTATTTTTGCTTTATGTAAGTGCAGTGAGAGAAGATGAAATGTGAGTCGAATTTAATTATATAGAAATAAATAAATTATGAGAGATAGTTTTCGCATTTGTTTATAAATATATATAACCTGACAAACTGTCTCATGCTATGTCTACATTGCAAACGGTTTACGTTACGCTTTAAGCTATGTCCGCATACACTAGATAGTATACGTTACGTGTAAAACTATGCCCGCGACAACAAATAAAGTACGTTAAGAGTAAAAATATGTCAACATACATCAATTAAGTACACGTTAAGGTAAGCATGTCCCATGCTCTACTATGCATGCATCAATTAAGTACACGTGAAAGCATGTAAGCACCAAGTAAGCCCCACCAAGAGTTAATGTAAAGTATTCCTCATGCATCATTAAGTACACGTTAAGTGTAAGTATGTCTCATGCATCAATTAAGTACACGTTAAAGTGTAAAGCTATGTCCTCATGCATCAATTAAGTACACGTTACGGTAAAGCTATGTCCTCATGCATCAATTAAGTACACGTTAAGTGTAAAGCTATGTCCTCATGCATCAATTAAGTACACGTTAAGTGTAAAGCTATGTCCATCATGCATCAATTAAGTACACGTTAAGTGTAAAGCTATGTCCTCATGCATCAATTAAGTACACGTAAGTGTAAAGCTATGTCCTCATGCATCAATTAAGTACCATGTCCTCATGCATCAATTAAGTACACGTTAATTAAAGCTATGTCCTCATGCATCACATTAAGTACACGTTAAGTGTAAAGCTATGTCCTCATGCATCAATTAAGTCGTTAAAAGCTAATGCATCAATAAGTCACGTTAAGTGTAAACGCATCAATTAAGTACACGTTAAGTGTAAAGCTATGTCATGCATCACACGTTAAGTGTAAAGCACGTTAATGTAAAGCTTGTCATGCATCATTAAGTACACGTTAAGTGTAAAGCTATGTCCATGCATCAATTAAGTACACGTTAAGTTAAACTTAAGCCTATGTCCAATACATCAATTAAGTAAACGTTACGTGTAATGCTACCTACGTCCACATGCACTATTTAAAAACACGTTACGTGTAAAGCTACCTCCACATGCACTGATTAAGTAAACTTATGACAAGTACGTACACCAACAACAAATGAAGTCTACATAGACTCCATTTGTTGTTGCAGGCATTGTTTTACATGCAACGAAGACAATAATTGTTTATGTGAACAAAGCTGTAGATTTTACGTTAAGTCTAAAGCTACGTCCACATAATCTAATGTAAGAGTCCACATTATTTTACAAGTAAGTACACAATACGTGTAAAATAATGCCTACAAGAACAAATGTAGTTTAAGTTAAGTGTAAAACGGTGCTTTCAACACCAAATTAAATCTGCGTTGTTATGACAACGAAAAGATAAACTAAGGTATTCTTTAATATCAATTTAGGCGTTTAAGGTAAGTCCTAGTAGTTTCGTCAGATGGGGAGTAGAAGAGTAAGAACTAGGAAATGTAACAAGCAAAATGCAATGCTACATCTGGGAACTGTTCCATCATTCGACAATCATCATCATTGATGGCTCGACATTATGCCAAGTCCCAATCTGTTTCGATACGTCTAACACATCAGGGGGCGCTGACAGAGCCTGAACTCACACTGACCTTCAATTATAATTCTGAAGAATATAGTGTGAAGTATTTACCAGAGAGCCGACTCCGTGGCCGAGGTCGTTAAGGCGTTAGACTTTACACCGATCTTGGACAGCCACGGAGGTCTGGAGTTCGCATCCCAGGTTACGCTCTCAGTTTATAGAAGATTATTGTTTAGATAAATTATCGTCAACTTTAAAATACAGTTTGAGCGTAACGGTTGTTACTATCACCCGAGGTGGTTCCCGCAGGAGTTATCCCTGATGAGCCGCAAGGCTCTAAACGGGCATTATTATTATTATTTACCTGAGACGAGCGGTGCACTTTTACCGCAATCATGCTCTTGGTAAGCAAACGTAGCATTGCATTTTGCTTGGTTCTTTTTCTAGGTGTCTTACGCACAATTATATTGTAATACCATTCATGATTTGCAAAACTTGGTAGTATCAAATAATACATGTTTTGCTCGCCAAGCGTGATGGCGGTAAGAGAGCAAAACATGACGCCGAGTCGACACAGTCGAAACATGACAGAGTCGACGCCGCGTGATGGCGGCGTCGACTCTGGTAAATAATTCACATTAAATCCTTCAGAATTTTAATTGAAGGTCAGAGTGAGTTCAGGCTCTGTCGCGCCCTGATGTGTTAGACATAACGAAACAGAATGGGACATACCATTATGTCGAGCCATCAATGATGACGAATGTCGAATGATGGAGCAGTTCCCAGATGTGGCATTGCATTTCGCTTGTTACATTCACTAGGAGTCTCTCGCACAATTATATTGTGTCAACTATTCAAGTTTTGCAAAACTGGGTATGCACGGTCTCTCGCGGTACGTAGTAAAGAGATTGTGAATAGACAGATATGGCAGAGTGACAAAGCCATTTGATGAAAAGTTCTTCGCAGTAAGTCATGTTGGGTGTATGAAATAAAATGCTTAATCCTTATTTTTAAAAGGATAAATATGGATTTAGCAAATCTGCAGTGAATTGTGCAGAAATTCGACAAATTCTAGTGAATTGTGACAGCATAAAATGAAAGTGTAGGAAGTTGGCCGAACGAACAATTTTATAGTTCACACTGAGAGCTTTCTTAGAAGAAAAAAAGTATTTTATAGAAAGAAATTATGTAGTGTCCTTAAGTTAATGTTGCGGCAAAGTTTATTCCTTAAAGTTTTAATTTATTAATTTATTCTACATTTTTTAAGGAAAAATGTTACATGGGATTATTTTTATTATTTACCCTTAGCTAATTATTAGTGAACCATTTTTCCATATTTTAGATAACCCTTTTATTCAATATCGAACATTTTCTCATCTTGTTTTTGGCTCTCGCGATGTATGAGTTATCATCAGCGCATCTTAGCCAGGTGTAGTTTAGATTGCTATTTAACTTATGGGCGAACAAAAACTGTGGGTTGATTCCAATGTCAAAATAGCCACATTTAAGTACGTTCATATACACTGGTTGTCACGGGTCGAATTCGAACAGTGGCATTTAGATGAAGTATTTAAAGGAGTGTTGTTGTGTGTCTGTCACATATGTGACTGATAACCAGTGTTATTTATTTATCAGTAAAAACTCTTTGGATTGACTACTTATAGAAATTCCACATTTTTAATAAATAGAATAAAATGAATGAATAAAAACAGCGTTTCAATTAATGATAGCTATATATTTCAGTCAACTCTGTGGCCATCTTCAGGCTTTCTAACATAAATCTAAAATAGAAACATTACTCAAAATTTTAAAAAGCTAACAAAGAATAAAATAACTAAACAGACAGAGTTTTTTTAAATTTTGTGTAATGTTTGTGTTTCCATTTTAGTTTATTGCGATATGTATTTTTAAGATTTATGATAGAAAGCCTGAAGATGGCCACAGAGTTGTCTGAAATATATAGCTAACATTAATTGATACGCTGTTTTTATTGTAGATTTAGAACGATAAGGCATTTCATGCTATTTATTAAAAATGTATCAATCAGTGTTATTTGACTAATGGGTAAGCAAAACTTATATTTCTTTTTGGTGTCTGTCATAGTGCTATGACTAACAGAAAGGGTACAAAACAATATCACTGAAAATGTTAATAATAGACCTTGCAAAATTGAATGGTAACATACGTAGAAAATGTATGTTTACAGGGTCGAAACATGGGCAGGCAAACTTGGAGATGAACTCTGGGAACTTGGTACAACTGTTACTAAATCTCCTGAAATTAGAACTGTAAGTATTTTAAACAATTCTATTTTAGTAAGGCAATTTTATATTTTTAATTTATTCTATTTTACTGTTAATGCGTAAGCAATCCCATTGGCGATCCTTCTCCGTCCTTAGAATATAAAAATCACAAACTTTTTACTGCAAAAGTAAATACATTTGTTTTATTCTCAGCGGTCACCCATACAGGCACTAACCTTGATGCAGCTTAACTTTTATGATTCAACGAAAATCATAGATATACTTGCCGTATTGAAACAAACTTAGGTAAACTTATTTGTTATATTTAGAAATAAAAATAACAAATATATTTTAGTCTTAAATGCGACATAAGCGTGCCAAATCTCAAATAGATCAACATATTTTTCCGCAGCTAATGAGCTTTTGAGATTTTTGTTGACCATTGTTGATAATTAATGACGTCATAAAAAATGATATTCCGGATTGTTCAACTCGACCTAAAAATTAATTTGTGTACCAAATTTTACATTATTGTGTACCAAACATTTAAATAATAACAAAACATTAATAATTTTGTTTCTGTATTAGAGCTATACAAAATTAAACGCTAGAGTTTTACCTACTGATGGAGAAGGAATTCTAAATAGTATTTTAAATAATGTTGGAAAATTAATCGACGAGAAAATGAACTCATTAAGGGTAAGTAATTTTTTTATGTAGCGTTAAAAAATAACAACTCCGTAGACTTTACCATACAATTTAAATTTGGCTGACTTATACAAAGCATAAGTCAGCAATGTTTAGAAAGAGTGGCATTATGCCCAGTTTCTTGTAATTGCATGGTTCTTTGCTGAACAATTCATACCTTGCTTGTGTTTTTGGTTCATGCTTAACATTTTGATTAGTAGCATTACTACTTGTTACTCAGCCTTTTCATTTTTAATTTTGTTTTAACGATGTTTATGGTTGTTATATTTAATTTTAATGGATGCAAAACCTAGAGGTGGATAGTAACTGTTGCCTCTAAACAAGAAAACACCTCTTAGTTTCCTATAATTACAATTATTTCCTCATAGTAATTCATTCATTGCCTCAATTTATGCTACGACCAATTTAATACTCCCAAGTTTAATGAATAAGTCTGTTTCAGTGCCTTATATCTAAATCCGAATACTTATCACAAAATTTAACCCTGGACGAAGTAGAAAGACAAAGGGAGGATTACAACTATTACAACTCTATTTATTCCAACGTCACAAATGAAGAAATTAATAATTCAACAGAGAGTTCGGACAGTGAAGGAGAAGGCGATAAAGAAGAGGAGGAGTGTGAAGACGATTTAGAAGCATATGCTAAAGAAATGTCAGACAAATACTTAGAAATGCAACTTGAGAAAGATGATTATTTCTACGGCATTGAAGTTAATACTAGTTACAGTTCTGTACATGTTCCTCATTTTGTTTTTGACGAAGGTACGACAGTAAATGCACCTTTTATAGTTTTGCTTAAGAAAGTAATCTAGTGATGAACACGTCAGCTATGATGATTAAGAGGATTATCCTCCAATGTTCCTAAGAGAAACATTTGTTTCCCCCAAGGGAGACATTTTCCAAGTATGTAGGCAGTATATTGATTAACACAAAATAAAATTATATTCAATCGACAAAAGAAAATGTCCAGTTCCACAGTGTAGTATTTCAACAAACATACTGCCGAAAATCCATGATGATGTCTTCCACGATGAAGCAGGATAGATCATCAACACTGACGTGTTTTCTTTTTACAGAATGATTTAAAACGGTATATGAAAATACTAATACTTAAGAGTAAGTAAGGCATATTTCTACGATACTCCCAATTCTAACACAAAAATAAGTATTCTTGATCATATACTTGAATGATATTCAACATTCTTCATCATTGCCTTAAATTGTTTTCATGGTGCCTTAAAACTCCTCTTATTAACATATGAATAAGTATAAGTTGCTATTTACTTGAAAACATAGGAGAGAAACTATTCATATGAGGATACAGTATTACAATCACACTATTTTCGTATAGGGGTAATTCTTTTCTGGATTGACCTTGCCTCATCAAGCTTGGTACCTTATATTGACCCTACTAATAATATTTAGCTTGTGATTTTGTGATGTTGGATATTTTCATTTAAAATACACAAAGTTTTTTTTTATTTGATTCCCTAATCTGTAAAGTTCGAGAATCTGACATGGTGACAACGACCACACTATAGCATGGGGACTAAACCGACAAAACTATACATTGATTCTCACGAGCAGTTTTCGAGTTTTTTTAATTTTTTCACGATAAATTTAGTTTTCTAGGCAACATGCGTCTCAATTTGATCCCAACATTTTTCCGCGTTTTAAGTTTTTTTGAAATTGTCGCTAAGTCATTATTGCAGGTTAAGGACATCATAAAAATATTTTTCGAATAGGACAACTACACATATAGACTGATTTTTGTACGATTTTTCAACTCACTAGCATGAATACACTACAAGCTACGATGATATCAAACACACTCATACTAACAGACAAACAGACGACTTTGCAAAAACCACTCATGAGGCCTTAAAAACACCTGAATCGGATGATTCTGGTGACATCCCGGTAAAGGATTTTTTTTTCAAACAATACTTTTCTGTATTTACAATTCTAGGGTCAATGAGGAAATGTAAAAATGTGTCAAAAAACGTAAAATAAATTAACTGAGTGTGGATTTATTAATAATAGATAAAAGAATGAGCTACGAATAGAATAAATAATGCAGGCGCAGAGATCCGCGAGCCTGACGAATTTTCTTTGATCACCTTTTTCGTTTTTTAAAGAAAAATAAATTTTTAAATGCGCGTAATAATCTAAAAGGTTTTTCTAAACTATGGTCATCAGTTTATAGTAATAACTTACCACAGAAGGAAGGCGAGTTTTTGCTCCCTCAGCAATTAAGTTTGTCCCTGAGGCCAGAGCCAAAGGAACCATATCATTTAAATCCCGTGGCTTGATTCGGCATATTGCTTTCATTCCCGAAAAAAATATTTAGTTGGTTCCCGAAGCTAGCCGAAACATTAAATTTACTCAAGAGGCGAAACTGAGGGACTTAATAACCGCTCTAGAGTAGTAACTTGTTTTTTCCCGTAGAAAGTCTAAAATGTTACCTCTAAGAGAGGAAAAATA
>JACMZG010001893.1:30750751-30768307 GCA_018340805.1 Microvelia longipes | reverse complement strand
TTTTTAACATAATACATTAAAAAGTATTTCATTAAAAAAAGGTCAGACATCACCATCGTATTTATTTCAGAAAAATCAAAAAACCACACATGTTTTGTTTTCTTCCAAAGAAATAGGTGTCTATCTACCGATTTCATAACAATTAAACGTTTAAATACTATAAATCATAATAAAAATACCTCTTAAAGATTTTTTCCTACGAGAATACATGGAAAACAATTTTTGTTTAGAAAATGACTTCATATCAGTACAGTCTTATCACGTCAATGTTGCCAACTGTAGGAATTAAGTCCAGTTGTCTATTACTTAAGTGATACAGATATTTTATTCAAAAATAGATCAACAAACCTGTATTTTTTACATCAAGTAATGTTATAAGTATGTGATAAGTAATATTCTAAATTGCCTCCATCAATTTTAAATTTCTAAACTATGTTTGTTTAGCATATCGTTGGCCAAACACTGATCTTGGGTTTGACTGCAGAACAAGAATATGGTTCACAGAAGCGGCTACTTGTCCTAAGCAAGTTGTGATCATGGTCGACAGATCAGGTTCCATGATCGGAGTTAAGAAAACCATTGCTAAATTTGTAGTACAGACAATCTTACAGACATTAAGTCAGAATGACTTTTTAAATATATTTGTCTACAATAAAACTGTAGAGCACATCGTCAAATGTTTCCCGAACGAATCTCTTGTACAGGTATTAACATCAAAAATTATTATAAATGTAAAAAAGGAGCTAGTTATTAATAAATCACTATTCATTATAAATTACAAAGGCAGCCTTTGTTTAAGCTCAGAGCTGGTGATGCGGAATGACGTAGGCACAATGAGGGCATATTATCATTGATAGAATATGATCATTGTAATCTAGTCTTATGTTCACTGTAACTGCCTGACCTGAATTTTTTCTTCTGAGTACATATTAAAGGTCTCTAAAAAGCCAGTCATCCGGATAACATTTTTACGACGATGGTATTATTTTTGGGGCACAATTTTTGTATTTGATCATAATCTTTTGATTATGATCGAAACAAAATCAAGTCTTTAAACTACAAAAAATAAAAGTACTGCGGGTTGAATGTTTTTTTGACGTCGTGTAGCCGATTAAAACCAGTTTAAGCTATATCATCCCAAATCTTTTAGCCGGAAAACTCCGGAAAAAATTACATTCTTTTACTTTTCTAAAAGATGAAATAAAAGTTTTGAATAAATAAGAGCCCTCAATGCAGTACGACTAACACACGGAATTCCTGGGTTCTAACACAATCGATGGATATAGCGGAACGGAGGCCCTTGGGTAGAGCTACGGATTTAAAAGTAGCTACAGACTACGATTATCACTTAGCTACATGCCATAGTTATCACTTAGCTACGGACCATGGTTATCACTTAGCTACAGGCCATGGTTATCACTTAGCTACAGGCCATGGTTATCACGTACCTAAAGGCTAAGAAAATATTTGATTGTTGGCATCGGTAATCAGTGTAATTTAATTTATCTTTTATAGGCCACTCCTGAAAACCTAGAAATGTTTTACACGGCTATTAATGAAACTGCACAAGAAGATAAACTGTTTCTAGAACCAGCTTTAATATGGGCATTTAATGTACTTGGAAAGGTATTCTCATTTATTTCTATATATGTTAGCGTTAGATCATCCGTTAGAAACCTACTTAATAAAATTAAATTCCCCCAAGTTTCGCTCCTTCCAGTAGTTGACAAACTCTATGAAGGGTGAAAAGCATCGTTTTGTTGACCCGAAGCTTCATCTTGAAATTAGAGAGTGTGTGTGTCCTCGTCATTCTGGTTTCATTTGCAAGATTGTGAAATTCTATTTATATGATAATATTATTAAAGAGTTATAATAATTAGATAAGAACATAGAATTTTATCTTCAACAAATAAAAAGAAAATGTAACAATAAGGAAAAACAGTTACTGCTTGCATTAACATTTACTATATATGTACTTATTATCATGTGTACGTATTAAGTACTTATTAATATGTGTACTTATTAAGTACTTATTATTACGTGTAGTTATTAAGTACTTATTAATATGTGTACTTATTAAGTACTTATTATTACGATGTAAGTACTTATTAATACTGTGTACTTATTAAGTACTTATAATTGGTTTGTACTTATTAGTACTTTAATATGTGTACTTATTAATTACTACCATGCATAATTGTAAATGCGGATAAGAATAAGTTATATGTTTATAAATGTGTTGCGTTTATTTAAAAAACGCAGTGTTTAATTATAGTATAGCGTTTCTCGGATATGATTTTTAACCGTACATTGTTGTTCCTTCCCTAAATTGTAGCAACTGCACGAAATCTCACACATGCAGGATGCAAGGAACTTGAATAAAGGGAATGACACTTTAAGTCGATTAACCAAATAATATACTGACATTGGTGAGGATACAAAAATAGAGAAGTCTCCATTAAAAAACATATTCAAAAAACAAACTGCACATGCTTGCTACGAATAGCGCATGCGCATGCTTACAATAATGACATTAACTGCGAAGGTCTTAAAAACTTGGTTGAGGAAAACTTACGTTCTGGCCAAGGATCTTGAATAAAGGGGATGACGTTCTAAGTCGATTTGCCGTACAAAAAAGTGACCCCATCGAAAACCAAAAAATAGAGAGAATCCAACAAGAAACACACGTTAAAAATTAACTGCACATGCTTGGTAACAACTGCGCATGCTTAAATTCTTATAACAGCGCAGGTGGCTAAATTTTAAAGAACAAACTTACCTCTCAGTGGTTTCCCACTTTGCTTGAGAAGGTTATAACAAAACACGCTTAAATAATCACTTACTGAAGTGGCAAAGTATAGTCTAAAATTTAAAATTAAGTAAGCACAAATGACTTAAGAAGTACCACAAATGTAACAATCACGGAGAAGCACAGAAGAATTATGAGAAGCAAAGTCGACAACCTTGCTACATAACCTGCGTTTGCCGCCTTTTTTCATTATAACCAAGGGGAAGGTAAGTTTGCTTCCTATTTTCTCTATCTCATACACTTCCATGGGGTCAGAATGTTCTTTATGCGTCATCCCCCTTTATTCAAGATCCTTGGTTCTGACGAAAGGTTTCCAATCGTAGGTTATAAAAAAAAATGTGATGTTAATATAAAGTATTTTGCTTCTAACCACTTTCGTGCCATCATATTTTTATTGAATATAATAGAAGTTGGTCTTTTAAATGTTTTATTTGCCCTAAAGTGTTAATTTATGTTGAACTTGTCTTATCTTTGATACATAACCTGCGCCTCTCGCTATAATCATACTTGAGAAGGTAAGTTTGCGACGCTTATGGGGTCAGTTAAGTTCCCTTATCGCGTTATCCTCTTTATTCAAGATCCTTGGCAAGATGGCAGATGGTTATTTTGCATATTGCCGAAGTCAGTATAGACAGTGCCTTGTGACAAGCTATATATTAATCGTTTTAACCATAAAAGGTCAGTCATATTATGAGCAAAATTTGAACAATTATGACAATTCTTAGGAACTTTAAGGAATATAAATTTTACATTATTTTGATGAGTCTATCACTATTTATTAATATCATATTATCATAATTTTGATGATCTTTTCAACTTAATAATTTCTTGGATCTTATTCAACTATATTTTTATTTAATATTAATTTAATGCATAATTGATGATCTATTCAACTATATTTTTATTTAATGTTTATATTTAATGCATAATTTTTGATGATCTATTCAACTATATTTTAATTTAATATCATATTTAACTGATTAAATTTATGAATCTATTCAACTGATATTTTATTTAATATTATATTTAATGCATAATTTTGATGATCTATTCAACTATATTATTTCAATATTATACTTTAATGGCATAATTTTTTGATCTATTCAACTATATTTATTTAATAATATTTAATGCATAATTTTGATGATCTATTCAACTATATTTTATTTAATAATATTTAATGCATAATTTTGTGCATGCATAACAATGAGGTATGGAGTAGCACGAAACTTTTCCTTCCCCTATTTTATTAACCCCACTCATCTTCATCACTTCGGACTCGCTTCGCTTATCCTCAGACAGTAAAAAATGCGTTTTATTCCCAGCGGTCCCCATCCAGAAAATGACCTCGTCCGATGCAGCTTAGTAATGGATATCGACAAAGCAGAAAATATACTAGCTGTTTTTAAAAGAAACTTGTATTCTTGTTAACAAGTGTGCAACTTAAAAGAATATAATATATTAAATCCTGTTTAAAACCTGTATGATGAAGGTAGATGATACCTAGCTGCCTGTTAGACAGACAAGCAGCTTGGTAAAAACTTCTCAGAAGGTCATAAAACACCTGAAGTTGACAATACAGGGAAAATCTCGGTGTCAGATTATTAGTGCAAACATAATACCTTTTCTAAATACGACACAAATGAGGAAATGTAAATATCTATTTCAAAGCAATGTTACGTTTTAGACAAAGAAGTCATGTCCGGCCAAAGAATGTACGAAAGCAGTTTTCCTAATAACGGACGGAGTAGCCGAAAACGTTACCCATATATTTCAAAAATATAATCTGGGATCAAATGAGACTGAGCTACCGGCTAAAGTATTTGTATACGTAGTGGGTAAAGAACCAGGCAACGAAGACTTGGCTAAGCACATTGCTTGTTTCAATAGAGGTAAGAAACTATCAGTTATCTATAGAATTAAAATTCCAGTTCTAAAACACTTTCCGCTGTAAGGATTTGGTCGCTCCTTGGCATGGCTGCCTTACGTCCGCTGCCGCGGACGTAGTTGTAAGTAAAATGCCAAAAGAAATTATCAACTATGTCCTCGGTATCTACCCCAGAGGGTAACAATTGATGTCTTTTCATAGCAATTACTAAGAAAAATATTAGTAAAAAATAAAAGTTTCTGCCTCTTTTGACCATACTTTTTACTTAAATCATAACAAAATTTACATTCCTAGCTCTAAATTGCTTATTTAACATTTATTTTCAGGTAATTACGCCCCTATAAGGAATATGGAAGACGTTCATGAAGGTGTCTTGAGTTATGTTTCATTCCTAGCAAAACCAGATACACAGGACGTGAGGGAAAGAACATTTACATGGTCTCACCTGTTCGTTGATGTCACAGTAAGACCATTTCCTTCTTTAGATTAAAATAAAGTTGACGTTTAAGTCTAAGTTAATTTTGATAAAAAACTAACTTAGACCTTGTTTTGTTACCAAAACGTAAACGGCCTAATAAAATTAGGTAAAATTTAAGATCTATAGCATGAAGAACTGATTAGATTTTGGTCTAAATCAAGATCATAAACCTAAATAGCGTAAATTTAACGACGAAGAGGTATCGCTGGTAGCAAGATTCAAACATGGGAACCCTGGTTTTTAGTACTCTGAGTGTTCATTTAGCCTCATGAGTGGTTTCATTCGACTCAGAGCCCTTAAAACGTACCCTATTCGAAGTGTTTTCTTTCTTTACCAAATTTTGTAGGTGTTTTGGTTCCAAATTTAGGTGTTTCGGTTTTAGATCCAGTTTATTCGACTTGTTGGTTACTTAGAGTGACCCTTTCAATTTTGGACCAGTTTTATTCGATACCAATCAAACATATTTTTTTTAAAAAAAGGAGTAACCCTTAATTTTACCAATTCTTTTTGTTAACTTCTATTTGCTGTCTTAGCAACCAGGTTAATGACGTCACAAAATATAACATTTAGTAGCTTGTTTTCTAAACAATATACTTAATAGATTCTTTAGTCCCATTCAGAAACAACCAGATATTTCAAGTCAAAGTCCTACAGATTATTAATAACTACTCTTAACTCTAAAATACATGAACTGTTACAGGGTACAACTGAAGAAGATAAAGAAGAAAACGAATACAGAATGATGACGTCAGTTATCGGATCGGCGTTCCAATGGAATTCAGAAAATAGTAATCAAGTAATTCTAATTGCTATAGAAACTAAGTGCTAAACATTGAGTAAATAGGGCATATCATGAAAACATTTGGTGATGACATTTACCAGTAATCAGACATAAACTAGATTTATATATTAAAGGAGTAACGTTTAGGATTATGATATTGATTTATAAGAAGTTGTTATAGGATGCACCAGAAGTGGTGCGTATCTCAAGGTAGTTATCCTTTCAACTTATTCCTTAATACAGGAAAATACAAGGGTTTGATTTAGTAATACCTCTTTCCCTCTGCTATCTCATTGGAAAAAAATTTCCTTCTTTTGAAAACTCGTTAAAATGGCCTTAATCAAGACAAGAAAATAGTTTCACTTGTGGACTATCGACAAACTAAGGCAACTTTGCCGTAAACCAGTTGCAGTACTCACGGTGTTTTCTCCTCTAAAACCGGACTCTCATCACCGGTAATTACTCAAATATGATAATAATAATGATCAATTTTGTATAATCGACTTCATTGTAGTCGACCCAAAAAAAACTCCGCTTGAAATCAAATGAGTTGGCGATTTAAGAGCAATTCAAATTTACTATAGAGTCAATTTAAATCCACTTAAGTCGACTATTGAGGGCTTAGTATATATTGAGATACTAATACTTAAATAGTAGCATTAAAAAAATGCAAGTTAAGACAGCTAAAAAAGTGTTTTAACGAGTTCCAATAATGGAATACTGGAAATTCCTATAATTGAAATGACGCTTATGAGGATAACGGATGTTAAAGGGGGTATGTATGTCCAAAAAAGATGCGTATATTATATATATATATATAGTATATATATACTATATATACGCATATTTTTTTGGACATACATACCCCCTTTAACATCCGTTATCCAAATTAACCTCATAAGCAACATTTCCATTATTGGAATTCGCACTTTTTTAGCTGGCTTCACTTGCATTTTTGATATTTTTAATGCAACTATTAATACTAAGCCCTCAATAATCGCCCCTCGCAAGAGTTGGACGGATTCGCGCATGCCTCTTCTAGGATTTATGTTGGCTGAATTCTTTTATTGATTTTTTGAGTTTGCGTGAAACCTGATATCCCTAAACTATAAATATTTACTATAAGGGAACCACCTCAAGGACCAATGATGATCAAAATATTTTATTGATTGTTTGGGTTTGCGTAAATGTTCTACGCCTATAAGTATGTGACAGTATATTTAAAATAAAATGCCAATTTAAAAGCTTACGTCTTACCAGGGTTCACTCCTAAGGGAACTTTTAAAATCGTTCTGCGTTTATAGAATTTATTGTCGATTACTGCCGTTCTACGACTATAAGTTACATAACACAACGACTATGAGTAATTGTTAGGTTAGAGACAATATAGACTGCGACAGTCCTTTGTGTTTTGGTACTATGGTTTGAACAGCTGGCTTCCCTCTCCCTCTAAGTAGTATTCACCAAACACTTTAGCGAGTACAAGCTGAACAAGACCATCACAAATGGTAATTCAAGAAGTTTGAAATTGCTCATGGATTATGGCTTTGACATATGTTAAAAAAAAAATGCCCGTTTTAGGGCCTTTCGGCCCATCAGGTTATTCACCCTGCGGGAACCACCTCAGGTGGGTTGCATCTACTACACTCTAAGAATTAATTAAAGTTGGCGAAATATTTTTAATACAAATACTATTCATAAAATCTTAGAGCATAGCCCGGGCTTGACATATGTTAAGATAATTAAAAAAACATTAAAAATATGCTTATTTTATACGCAGGATGAAGCAAAACTGCTTGGAGTTGCTGGCATCGATGTCCTAATAGAAGATATTAAAAAACTTACACTACCTTACAAGGTAAATAATCTGTTAATTGAATAAATTGCGTTAATTTCTCTATCTGATCTAGAATAATAGATTTAACTCGTAAATTTTAAAACGCATACTGAACTTTAAAATGTCCCTTATTTTAATAAAGTGCAGGACAAAAAAAGGGGGTTTATGAGGAGTTTAACAATATTTTGGAGTTACCTTAAAAAAGGGAAGGAACATATCAGGTCTTCATAATGCATGAAGGTGTCGCCAACCCCCCCCCCCTTTCCTACTCCTTCGGGTACTCGCAGCTCTAAAACACCTTATTATAACCTTATTATCATCAGGTTATAAACAAGTCTAGTAAAGTTTAAATTCTTCATTATTGTGTAGTAGTTATTTGTACATATTTAATGTTATTCATACCGTGTTAAAGTTATGAATCCTAAGAAAAATAAAAAAAAATTATACTAGAATAAAAGTATATTGACACTCTTAATGTCAACACACAAAAGTGTGTTGACATTAAGAGTGTTAGATCATAAGAGAAAAACACAAACTTTATAGGCTTCTTCAATACTCTTAAAATCTATATGGGCAAGTTGTCCCATGCTCATCTATTTTCCTTAAAAACGGTGGCGACACTTTTTTGCTTTTATGCTCCCCCCGTAATAGCTCCATAGGAAGGTCTTAGGCCCGTATTCAGAATCATTTTTAAAAAATTCTCCTAGGTTGTTCCTAGCCTTCTCCTTAGGTTGTTCCTAGCTTTCTTCCTAGGCCTAGCGGATATTCAGAATCAGTTTTTTGAAATCTCTCCTAGGTTGTCCCTAGCCTTCTCCTAGCTTTTAAAAAATCAACCCTAGGAATGATTTTACGTAAATTTATTCGTGCTAAAACGTTAATATACCATAAATAGAATAAAAACTTACATTGGAGTTAATTATAACTTAATTTTTATTATTTATCTTTACAATAATTTGAACCTCAATTTAAACGTATAAAGACATTTTTTGGACAACTAGTGCTACTAGTAGAGAACTGTAAACTTAATAATATTGAGATATTCTACAAAAATAAACAAATGATTTGTCAACAAACCTGGCAGAATAAACTCCTTAAAATACGTAAATTTGTAATGACAACAAACTTATTTATAGCTGACGTTTATTTTAAATATATCTAATGTGGAAGTGCGTGACCTTCGACCAAGTGAAGGTTTGAAACTAGAGAATTGATTTGCATTTTATTTTCACTTACGTAGGAAATAATTATATTCATTAATGTTACTATTTAAATGTTTTTTACAATACATTTGGTTAGTGATATTTACAAAGAGGTAAACTTTCTGAGTGTATGGGTCAGTGCTACATTTTTGAATTGTAAGTTTATTGGAGAAAGAAATTATTATATTTGACATAAATAACAGAAAAAATATGAAAAGTTAGTCCCGGCGATTGTTAAAATTATTTATTATTAGGGTGTATAAACCTGCAGTGTGTGGTAACTTACATTTTTCAATCTATAAGTCATATCACGTTAAAGTCAAATTAGTTTTATGGTGACAATTAGTTCTTCTTAGGGCGTGTTTTAAAAAGCGTTGATATTGTGAACAGTTTAAAAAATCTACACAAAAAAACAAAATGTATTATACTTTAGTCTTGGTTTACCTTTATAAGTTAGCCAATTTACCCGTAATTATTTAGTTTGTTTAGAACTTTCCAGTATTATTATATACTCAATAAAATATTATCAGCATAGTATTATTTTTATTTATTTTCTAGTATTTATTTATGGTTACGTTTCCATTTATAATATTTGTGCATTTATTGCAGGTTAGCAATCATAAAGGCGGTCCTCAATCCCCGTTAACACGGGGATTTTCAACAGTTAAAAGTCTATTTTTTCTAGATGGGAATATACAAGCACTCCACGTTGAGGCTGGTTTTGAATCCCACATTTTAATGGGGAGATACATCAATAAGTATACGTTTACTGCTACCAACATAATGTATGAACAATCTTTATATCCCGTTATGATGTTAGTTAGCTGATCTTCTAAATCAAATCAGTAGCTATCGCGAGACTGCATTAAACATCTCTGAGTTCATACGTTGTAAACGTAGAGATCACGATTTTCTTTACGTCGTGAACTGTGTGTATTTTTTATAGTATTCATAAGCCTATTGTTTAGAGAAAAACATTTGTTATAGCTTAACAAAAAATTAAAAAATGGAAATGGAATGTAAAAAATTTGCGTCGGGTATATAATCGAACATATCAAATAATTGACTATATCAAATACGTCACGGAAGTTACGTTTGTTGAAGAACGTTTCTTGTTAACATATAATAAAGCAGTGCTATTGGTCACTTTAGGATCACAAAAAATAAATAAAAAGGATCCTTTGTTTCATTTTGTTTTTGATATTGAGCCAATATGTATTTTGTGACGTCCACACTTCGCGACGATTAACACAGTGCTCATGAAGTAGAATATAGGGTGGTGCATTTCACCCTGCACTGGGCATTTCACCAATACATCACCTTGATTAACTGCTTTGTGGGGAGCTATCGCGATAAAATTCGTTACAACCCCACTACGTTGACAACTGGAAGTTTGAATACCCAATTATTATGTTGTTAATCGTCTGGCATATATGGTCATCATATTACCAATATGTGATTTTTTATGTTAGTAACTTTAAATTATATTGGAGCAAACCTTTGCGTCATATCCTCAACAATTTGATACTAATATAATTAAGTTCCGGTAATTTCTTTTTGTAATTTTCCCCGGGGTGGTACCCCCAAAATTTCTAAGGGGACCCGATCAAAAAAACATTTTTTTTTTGGCTCAAAATCCGTTTCAGGTCAAAAGAAGTTTGGAGCAATACAATTTAAATACAGAAATACCTCTAAACATTTTACTCATTTTGACCTAAAAGAGATTTTTTTATTAGACCCCCCCTCTCTCAAATTGTTAAGGGGTAGCGCCCCCTAAACAAATTAAAATCATAATTATATTTTTTTAAAAAAAAACAGAATTAGCTCATTTTGACCTAAAAAGGATTATAAGAATTTTTGATTTCTTTCTTTACATCCCCCCCACCCCATATCCGTTAAATTGACCTAAAAATTTTGGGGGCCACCCTTAACAAATTTAAATTACTTCGCTCTGAACGCACTCTTGTTTATCCAAAAACGGATTTTAAGGCTCAAAAAAAATATAAAATTAGAACAAAAATGACTAGAGACAATCTAGGGACGATTTAAGTACCTCTCTACCTACCTTGGATCTTCCTGGTTGTTCTAGCTTTTTCCTAGCCTTTTCCTAGAATTTAAGGTGCAAAAGTTAGGAAAAGGGCTTAGGAAGAAACCTAGGGAGAGATCTCGTCCTAGTCCTAGGGACGGTTAAAAATGTTCTAAAATGGACACTAAAGCTAGGAAGAAAGCTAGGAACAACCTAGGAAGAACCTAGGAGAGATTTTTTTTGAAACTTTTTGATCATTCTGAATACGGGGGCCTTAAATTCAAAATAGGCCGACATAGCTTAAGTATTACGCGATTTACTTTGGTTGTTTCTGCGAAACTTCGAAGGTAGGCACTAAAACATGGTTATTAGAGCAAACTAAAGTAATGTAGAAAACAAGGCTGGAAACTCTAATACTAACCTGTGTAAAAAAATTCAGACATGGGTAATCAGCTAATAGCTGGCTTAAAAACAAAAAATAGCTAAAATTAAAATAACTGCACATGAGCCTTTTAGAATTTACGATTTTATTTAATTTTATTGGTAACACTGATAACATTAGGTGAGTTTTACTTTTATCGTGTTTTCGTACTTTAATATGTGTACGTAATTTAATAATTTTGTTTTAAAAAAGAATTGTTTCAATAATTTAGTTAAAAACTAAAGTAAAGGTAAATTACATGTTTTTATTAAGATTTTGAAGATCATACGTCTGTATGTGTAATGTGTATGTGTGAACCTATATTGGATGTGACAAAACGTATTTCTAATACAAATTATTAACAATTTATACTGAAAGTACAAAGAAGTGCAATAAAAATAAAAATTGGTGCCGTAAATAGTTTGTTCACATTTAAAGGGTAATGCCAGATGGCTGTGCCCATGAAAGAGTTTGAGCCAACTCCCTAGTGGACAAAATGTGAACTACACGTCAAGACTAACAGAAATCGAATTTGTTTCCCTACTTGATTTACATATTACTTTAGTGTAGACATATGATATGGCTATTTGTTGCCAAAACCCGGCAATCCTATTTGTTGTTATTATTATTATTATTATATAAAAAACAAAATATAATTTAAAACTAATTAATATTTATAACTATTTTATAGATTGGCGCAAACGGATATGCATTTTTAATTACAAATAACGGCCTTATTATATTTCACCCAGATCATCGGCCTACAGTAAGTTGACTCCAATAAAAATAGTCATAACATTACTATAATTACTATAGAAATAGTCATAACATTACTATAATTACTGTAAAAATAGGTCATAACATTACATATAATTACCTGTAAAAATAGTCATAACATTACTATAATTACTATAGAAATAGTTATAACATTACTATAATTACTGTAAAAATAGTCATAACATTACAATAATAACTAAAGAAATAGTCATAACATTACTATAATTACTATAGAAATAGTCATAAATTACTATAATTATATCATTTGATACTACTGTGTTTTGCAAAACATGAATAGTTGACACAATATCAAGCTCTGTCGGCGCCCTGATGTGTTAGACGTAACGAAACAGAGAGGGACAGCACAATAAAACACACTGGAAGCTACAATGATATAACAGACACACAAGTGGTATAACCACTTGTGTATTATATCCCTCTCTTAAATGTTTAAGTGTAATGTTATATTTTCTAGTCTGGTGCTCTTAAAGATTTTTGGTAATTTGTTGCGTAGGAAAGAGGAAAATTGAAATATAATTTCAATAGCATTGATTTGATCGAGGTTGAACTTTTCGATGATAATATGACGGAGCCTAGAAATCCTGATGAAGCTATTATCAAGGTAAGCATTATCCATCTCTTAATGACATAGCTCTCACAAGGCTCCATGAACAGCGCATTATTATCAGTGAAATGATACTTTGAATTCTTGTTTGTTTTAAAAACAGATCAGCTCATTCTAAATTTTTACTAAAGTGGGTGAGTTCCAATTTTTTAACTTAACTATTGTGAATACTGATGACCATAAAGCCGAGGTACCTTGAGGGGTTAGGGATAGCCATCAGTTATCTACTTAAAAGGGGATCGAATATCAAGTGCTACCTTTAAGTTCGCAGTCTGTAATGATTTAACGGTGTAATTGGACAGTTTAGTAATCAGCAGGAAATGATTTTGTAAAACCAAGTCATCTGTTGGTAATTTCATGACCGATTTTACTTTTACCTATGTATTTGTTTGCCTAAACGTTACAGACAGAATGAACTAATTCTTTAAAATTAATGTAAACAAATTTCTAATATGCATAAAAAACTGCAAACATCATGTCAACCTCATTCCAACAACTTATAATTTCAACTTAAGGTTTTCTTTAGTGATCGTGATGTAGAGGAATTTGTAGAGGAATTATAGAGCACTTTTTAGTGGAATTATTGAGCACTTTGTTGTGGAATTATAGAGTACTTTGTAGTGGAATTATAGAGCACTTTGTAGGAGAATTATAGAGCACTTTGTAGGGGAATTATAGAGCACTTTGTAAGGGAATTATGGATCACTTTATAGTGGAATCATAGAGCACTTGTATTGGAATCATATAGCACTTTATAGGAGAATTATAGAGCTTTTTGTAGAGGAATTATAGAGAACTTTGTAGTGGAATTATAGAGAATTTTGTAGTGGCCTCATGGAGCTTTTTGAAGCAGTTTTTTGAATATAAAAATAAACGATGCATTAATTTATTTTGGGCTTTGTTTCAGCTACGAGAAGCAATGGTAATGCACGAAGACTCGAGTATAGAGGATTTAGATATCAAATTTCATTACGATAATATGGTAATTGTGCTTTTATTCAAATACACACTATATTGTACCCATCAATAGATTGACCTAATGGAATACTATTAGGTCTATCTATTGATGGTTTTGTACTTTTAATTTTGAAAGAAAATATATGTTTCAATACCCTTTGTAATTTTCATGATGATTTTATATGCAATATTATATCATAAAATATGATATACTACATATATATGATAATATTTATGTTATGATACTACATATAATAGGATACAATATAATAATGGATTGTCCCAATTTTATGAATGTCAAAATTATTGTTCTAACCAAGTTCACAATGATTATGAGAATCTAAACATTTTCGAAAACCTCGTGCCAGCAACAACAATTCAATAAGTTCAATCATTGAAATAAGCGATACTTCCTCCTTGATTTATCAAACCTTGTGTAACAAAGTATGACACAGTTGGCAAGTTGATATAAATTTCATGTTGTTTTGCCCATGTCGTGTTTAGAGAAGAGTTGGTGTGGAATCGAGGCAATATCACTTCGCTCCGCTCAACAATACCCCGTTTTCACTGGGACTAGTCCTTCCTCACTCATACGGAAGCTATTGGATCAAAGCAGGAGATGAAATTAAAAAATCTATTCAAATGGGTAACAATAATTTTATGGTCTTTCATTCATTTTAACGAACTTTAAAATATTACATTAAAACAGGATTTTTTTCCTTATATTTATAATGTAGGTATAAAGAAAATGTATTTTTCTCTAAAACTCCGAACCCGAGATTTCACCTGATTTATCCGTTCCATGTGTTTTAAAGACCTCATGAGAGGTTTCTACCAAGCTGTCTGTCTGTATTTGTGCTGGAGTTATCACTCCTTAGGGGGGGTTAAAGCCACCAGCGCCGATGTTGCGGAGCGGCCGAAGGACTATTGTACTGACTAATACATTTGAAAATTCGCTGATAGCGTGTTAGTATTCAGGTTATATAAACTAGTAATATGACAAATTGGGTAGTATACAGGCGTTAATAATATATATTTCTTATAAATAGGTGTACCCCTGACGGATCATTTCAGAGGAAACTTTAAAATTCACCCTAAATGGTAAGTTATTCTTTCTAATGGTATATTATACAAGTCATTCTCTTTTATTGCTCCCGTGGTCCTGCTTTGTTCGTTTCTGTGTTAAAGCTCTTTACTTAGAGCTAAGTTTCTAACACTCTGCAAGCAATAATATACCTACATATTAATATGAAGTGACGGCAAAGCGATGCCTACCTTTGCTACTAAGACTACTATATAGCTAATAAATGGCGGTATCTTAAAAGCAAATGCAAAGGCAATGTTGCTAAATTATTGCTCCCTATACAACTTAGTAGTTGCGATTGTACTGAAATGGAAGTATCTTACAAGCAAATGCAGAATTGTGGTAGCCACACATAAGTCGTACTTAAAGAGTGATTGCAAAGGCAATGTTGCCCCACTTTTGGGGCAAAAGTGTGGCAACATTAGTGAGTTGTTTGAGTAGCAAAGGTGAGCCAACATTGCCTCTGCAATTGCTCTTAAGTTACCACCATTGGAGTAACAGGCCACCTATTAACTCAATATTTACCACAATATTACTTAAATAGTGATACCTTAGAAGCAAATGCTGAATCAATGTTTGCCACCTTATTGCTCAAATTTACAATGATGTTACTCCAATAGTGTTATCTTAAGAGCAATTGCAGAGGAATTGTTGGTTCACCTTTGCTACTCTAACAACTCACTCTGTAGCTACTACGATTATTCTCAAATGGCTTTATATTAGAAAAGACATATAGACTACATTTCAAATGTTTGTTTTATTCCTGGGTAACATCATACAATGAATTCTAAAAGTATGCTGTCTCCTTAACACGTATAGGCAGTAACCACTCTGATTCCTATAGGCCATCTTTCTATTTTCAGGGATACTATGAAGCTCCCTGTACTAAATTTTGATATAAATTTGATATAACATTTTTTTTTATTAAAAAGTCTATATAAATTTATAAGCCTGCAAAAATACTTTGATTTTAGGGTGTACTGTGATTATCACAGAACTAAACTTAAATTTGATACGCCAGAAGAAAAATTAATTCATTTCTTAGAGAAAATGTTTAGTATACATGAATGGAAATGGAAGGATCAGTTCGACGTCATGTATTCTAGAAGAAATATTAATGATCCGTGTGAGTATGATTTTGTTTAAATATTGATATATTACTTAGTAGCGTTGTTATGCTTAAATATAAATTATTATGTTTATTTTATGTCGTTGTGCTATTCAGAAAATGTCTTTTATGACCTCATTAACCCACAATAATGACCTAGCAAATATCATAAAACGTAGAAAAATGTTGTAATTTGAGATTTAGCACGCATGCATCCAGCCATGTATAAGACTAACATAGGTGCTAAGTTTTATCTCATTATCAGCATTAGATCTATTTGTATTAAATGACTTCTTTACGTTTTTTTAAAAATTGTAAAAAACAGCAAATAATCCAATTGATTTGAATTTTGGTACAAGTATATACCTTTACGTAATAAATAAGCGTATCAAGTTTCGTTTAAATACGACAAGTATATCTATGTTTTTTCTTGGATCATAAAAGATAAGCAGCATTGAGTGTGGTCAGTGCTGTATGAATGACCGCTGAGAATGAAAATAAATGTATTTACTATCAAAGGACAAGTGAAGCGAGTCCGAAGACGTGTTGCAGTATAAATTTGGCGAATTGTATATTCTGAGGACGAGCGAAGCGAGTCCGAAGTAGGGGGGAAGAAAAGTTCCGGGGGAAATTAAGTTCAAAACACAAATAGGTTAAGAACAATTTGAAATTGGTGTTTATGTTATATTCAAATTCAGGAGAGTAAATCATTCCAACTGGCCAGATCCGATCAGTAAAAAACACGTTTTCTGACATTGCGGATGATGATGATATATCATATAATCAAATTAAAAAAAGGAGTTGGTGAACAGTAAGAAGTGTTTCAGACTCTTGGTTAACAAAGTTTGGTCAGTTTTGATTTTTTATAGTTTATCCTCTTTAGTGCCGCATCTTTATTTTTTTCTATCAGAAATATTTTTATATAATACTAATTACGTTAATCGTGTACCTAATAGAGGTATTTAAAAACAAATAAACGTCTTGAACTTTTTTAGATTTTTCTAGAAATCAAAAAATAAAAATGAACGTTGGCTTTCTACGTTCCATTCCTTTCTACCACTGACATGAACAGATCTGTTCAAGTCTGATTAGTTTAGATCAGTCAGGTTCCAGTCACTGACTTAAACAGAATCTGTTCAAGTAGGTGTAAGAAGGGGTTAAACCGACTCCATGACACTGATCAGTTTAGATCAGTCAGGTGACATGCGAGCCCAAACTTAATATTCAACATTTGCCTTTTGCAGTTGACTTTATTCTTTTGTTTAGATGAATGTGGAGAAAAAGAGCCGATTAAAGAAAACGACTATTACTGTAAGTCTATTCTATAAGTATGTAGAAACAAAGTTATTAGTTTATAGACGATTTTTTAGCATATTTTCAACACAAAAAGACGCTAACGAGGTCGTTGTCTTTTAGAAATGGGCATTTGACATCTCAATGTATACCTATATTCGCATAATAAATTACTTCAACTCATATTTAGATTGAAAGTAGAAACATAATGTTATTATTGAGTTTAAAAGTTATAAAAGCAATTATGTTATTATTAAGCACCCAAGTTTATAT